>RPOG01001387.1:0-154643 GCA_008086565.1 Thalassoma bifasciatum | reverse complement strand
AACAGTTGACTTCCCTCCCACCATTTATCTCTCTTTTCAGAAGTTGTCTTCCTCACTGCCTTCTTGTCAAGCTGCTGGACTCCATGTGTTTGGTGAGGAGGAGAGGGAACAGGAGGGGTGGAGTGGAGTTTGGAGTGGCCCGCTTCAGGATGTTGGCTGAAGTAGTTACGCTCTCCAACTGGAGAGAGAAAGAGGGAAGTGTACCTCTCCACACATACGCACATGCACCTCCTCAGAACATAATCACTCAACCAGCCTTCCCTCTTTCACTTTCTCTCCCTCCTCTGGTCCTGCTGTTAGCAGGGGTTAGAGAAAGAAATACACACACACACACACACACACACACACACTCATGCATGCGTGCTGCTCACAAGAGCAACAACAGGGAACTGTTACTCACAACTTCTTTTTTCATTCCTGCTGCCCCCTTCTCCATCTCTCTGTCTTTCTTTCTGCAGAAAGTTTCTGTGTTTATCTTTGTTAGTGTGAAATTCAAAGTGCAGCAATTTTGATCTTGCATTAATAAAGACTAGTAGCAACATAGTTTGGTATCAGTCTTTGTTTATAGGCCACAAATAGAAAAAAAAAATTAAAGACACTTTACAAACACAGCATGTCCACTCCAAGCAAAATTCTCATCATCATTGTGCTAAAAACTGCAGTTCCTTAATTTCCAAAAGTAATGAAAACCAGGTACACACCAATTCAAAAGCTGATTTTTACAGCAAAATAAAACACATTTACAGTTTGGTTAAAAATTAATAATAATAGCAAATTTAGTCTAAGTAGCTAATTTATCTTTCAGTACACCCTGTGCCGACTGATTTTTTTTTTATCACTTAGTGGTTAAAAAGGATATAAATACTATGAGTTTCCACAACCTGTAACATGACTAACCCGACTGATAGCATTTAAGGACAAGGCTCTAATCCTGCCTCAACTCCTCCTCTTTACTCGCACAACCTCAACCGTCAGGCTGAATTCAGCTAATTCAATAGGGAACAAGACCACATGCTTCAAAACTGTGCTTTAATAACAGGCAGTCTATACAGACCACTCACATATGTGGACTTAACATTTTTGCCTCTCAGACCCATGATGCATACTTTTTGAAAATGTTGCCCCATTATTCACATTTGAGGACACTGCCCACATTATCTTTTGGTGAACATTATACCGATTTCAGTGGGAAACAACTGTGGATTTATCTAAAGCCACGTGAATAACTAGCAACTAATGGTGAACCCATAACACTAATAAATGAACTTCTTGTACAAATACTAAGTTTTGTTATCATACTTATTAGAGCTTACTTATCCCAAATAGCAAGGAGAAATAAAAATGCACACCAGACGAAAGCTCAGGTCTCGAGAGGTTAAACTAACCCTCACACCTCCAGGTTTCAGTCAGAGAGAGTAAATCAATGTGATTTACAGCTTACATCATCAAAAATATGCACTTACATTTAAGCCACTAAAGCAGTGTTTTGCTCCATTAATACAGACAGTAAGCAGGATGAAAACACTGAACCGAAACTGTTTCCAATATTACAATGTCTAGTTTTTGCGTCATTGGTTGTCAGAATCAATATTCCATCCAAGCACTAAAGTTCTGCAGAATAATAAAGTATCAGGAGTGTTTTAGAGCAATATGTGGTTCAGTTTGATGGGTGACCCTGTTAACCGGTGACTTTCAGCCAATTGTGTCAGTGGTTGTTGTGGTGATAACATATGTTAAAACACAGATACACTACTTGCAAATGTGTCCTTGTTTACTTTTCTATCAAATGTCAAAATAAATGAAAAACTTAATATATATTCCCATGCAATGTATTTGGCAGCAACAAAAAAAAGCTGTTTAACAGGGTCCCTCTTTTAACAGGAACGACCACAGTGTATGTGGCTACATGCTATAAATCATGTTGATTCATGTATCCTGAGCTCAATTAGGTCCCGACTAAAAAAAAAAATCACATTAGCTCCTGAAATTCTAAGCTTATACTGCCACTGTGTGCTTTAGAAGTTGTTTTTAAACCCCGGTTAAGATCGAGATATGGGGAATCAAATACATCAATACATTTGTGTGTATCATGACGGGGTTCCATGCATTCATGGTCTTGTGTGTACTTGTCTTTGGCTCATGTTGATTTTCTGATTTCAAGCCTCAAAACTCAGAGTTTTGATATTTCATCCGATGCCAATGGAACAAATCTAATACACACCAGGTAAACGGGCCAAATTTCCCCTGCTGAAGCTGAATCCTGCCCACCGTGGACCTGCATGGAGACCAAGAAGCGAAAGAAAGACAAACAGCAGTACTTGCACAAGTAGGAGGGACGTCACACACTGTAGTCAGAAGCACAGAGTGACTGATGTGTTTAATTTCTTTCTGCTGTACATGCTAGGTTCTTCCACCAAAAAAAAAAACAAAAAAAACCCAAACCATCAACCAGCTGGATATTTGTTCCCTTGTTGATACCTTAGATTTATTCTCTAATATCCCACAAATATGGAATTTTTTCACCATTCGTCAATGTCAGGTTTTTGTTTTTTATTGTCCTAACAGATAAGAATAGACTTTATCCTCTGGGTCTTACATATAGACACATATTTTGCTGCATGTGGTGATACATGTTGCTGCTTCCATGTCGATGTCAATTCCTCCTAAGGTAAATACAGTATTGGATTTTCTTGCAGTCTGAGACTTGGATGAATTGGAGTGCTTGGAGTTCTTTTTTTTTTTTTTTTGGTGTGGTACTTGGATTGTTAGTCTTTTACACACTGCTTACAGTCTTGCTCCAGTGTTGCTCAACCTTTTTATTTTTGGCTCACCTGACTTTCCAAGTTTGTCTATCAATGGTCAAAAAGTTCACTCTCTCTGTATGTAATATAAGTGTTTTGCTTAAGTCAACATGCATCTAAATTTCCTTCAGTTACTCTGAAATGCAAGACTGCAGCTGTTTTTCTTCATTTCAAAAAAGATCAAAATTTTCGGAGAAATATATACCACTTGACGCATTGAACAAAAAGCCAGAGTTGGTGCAAATCATTGTATTCCCTCTTCTTCAACACTTATACACCATCCATCAATATTTTTTGCTATTTAAGCTATTTTGAAGTTTTGCAGTTAATAGGAACAATGTGCTGTTGACCACTCCAGGCGTCATCTGTGTCCAGACAACACACATGGTTTAATAAGAGAGCCAGACAACAGACTCAACAGATACTAGATCTCACAGAAAGTCATGTGATCAAACATGACTGCAGAAGCCACAAACACTGGGGGATAAACGTTGTCAGCTCACCATCCTTATTGTATGTCTTAAATAAGCCATCGCTGGCTGGTCAGTTATTTTCATGCTTAAGCTTTGCTGTGTCAACTATTTACTGTCAACTTTTAAGCTGACACAGCATCCAGCATCCAGACACACACTGCTCATAAGACCATTCTGCTCCTCTCATTGGTCTTTGCATGCATACTATTATAAGGAAACTGGTGTGGGGTCAGCCTGAGATTGAATGTTAACCTTTTAGGTGCCACTCTTCCTTCAATAAAATCTCCCGTTTCGAAATCAATATTCTAAAAGGTTGAATTTTGAAAATGACTAAGGATTAAGCTATACTATCAATGAGAAAAATCATCAGTATGACACCAAGTTTAAAATTATAATAAAGAATAATAGAATAAAGTCCCTCAAGTACAGAACATCTGTGAACATCTGTAAAAGTATAGGGCAGACAGCTTCTATGGAGTCTGCTGCTGTTTCTGTGTTTTTTTTTTAACATTTCCACCACCCCTCCTTACTATCAGCAGTGTTTAGATCTCCTAACTTAACATCTTCATCATGGAGTGAATATTGCTTTTCAGAATCTGAGTAAGTAACTATTCAATCAAGTACGTCATCAGTAGTGAACAGAGCTCTTGCTAAAATTAGCTTACTTGCTCTCTGATGTGTTCCTAATCTCTTCGATCGGTAGGTACAAATATCATAAAGTCCAAAGCTTTGAATAGAAACACATCTACAAGTATTGATCAGATTGAAGTTACAGATGTCCGTAATCTCCTGGTGAAAAGTACTCACTGTATGAGGCACCATATTTGCAGCTATGGCTTGTTAAATTTAGCAATATTGCTAGTCGCAATTTTGCAACTTTGGCACTTAAAGTGTTAATTCAAGTTATTTTCATGGTTGTTTTATACATTTCATCAATCCACAGTTTTTAATATTCAATTACATTAGAGGCTTTTTTTTTCTGAAAGTATTCCAAATATGTCATGTGCTTTAGTTAAAAGTGCAAGTATTTAGAAAGTGTAAGTTTTTTTAGAAAGCTGATAATTTGTTTGTGCTTACACATGGTCTGCGGCGGTTCCACAATGGAGCAAGAATAAATTCAAGTCAGAAAATATTGAAGAATCACAAATTTGTGTCAAACATTTATGCACATGATTTAAGCACAAATTTGATAAATGAGGCCCATTGTGTTTGCACCTGTTCTACCATAGCTCCCTGCTTTATTTTATGTAGACTTGAAGGAGATAAACCTCAGGTCTACCAGGATAGACTGTAGGACTTTCCTCCTCCTCCTCCCTGCATCACAATTCTGTAAAAGGGTCCAGTGGCCAAAAAGAATATAGAACTTTATCACTCACTTTAAAATGGTGATTAAAAGTAGAACTATCCTGATTCAGCTCTGCAACAACCCTTTGCTGTATTTTATTATGATGTTTTTTCACTCCCTATCAATGCCATGATGTCAAATCTGTTTCTTCCTCAATCCCCATTTATTTCATCTGCACATAGTTTGTTTTATTGATATCACTGTCATTTCCTAATGCACCATGAATGCCCAGCAGCCTTTATCTCCCTCCATACTATAAAAGATTCAATCCCCACTCTAGGCTAAATTGACCACTTAATCATACTCTGAATGGACATTGTCATAGCAAGACACCAAACTCGCTTCCAACACATCCTGTTTCTTTGAACATTCCCTTGTGACAGTGATCAAATACCACTGACTCAAACAGAGCCAAACAAAAACCCTCCATGGATAGCAAGTGGAGGAAGTTTCCTTGTTGCACGTCAGACATGAAGGCTGTTTGTTTGCTTCTTGAGATCGATATTCCCTTAGAGTAAGAGACCAGTATTAGACTTTCAAATTCAACATTTCTCTCCAGTTTTCAAAGCTTTTTTTTCCCCCTTTTGGCTCTTTCGCATGTTAACATTGGATATACTTTGCATGCACTGAAGAGCCTTAGCCCTTATCTGCAAAGCATGATGAGCATTCCACGCTGCCACTGTTGTGTGGATGCTTAATGAGCCAGCAGCTTTAAACCCCAGTGTGTGGCCCCATCACTCAGCAGAGCAATGATGGCAATCTATAGGCAATATGCATATGTTTATTTCCATCCTGATCGGTCATGCACTGTAAACAGTACAGCTCTAAAATTACCGCACCACGACTCAGCTGATTGATCCTTAATAGGGAATCAATTCCACTGCACAAATGATGGTGCAGATTTCACAAGCTGAACTGTCAGTGTGGGGTTGTCTCTTTGGGGAGAGTACAAAAATAAAGAGAGTTTTGCTTAAGCTTGGAACAAATGCATTGTTGTATTTCATTTTGCGTATGTTTCTCTTTTGATATTGGTCAGACATCCAATTGGGTTGTATTCTGATTAAATTAAATTACTTCCAACTACTGTCCGAGGGAGAAAGAATTCCCTGCAGTGTCTGCTCTTGCCATGGATAACAATCAGATGACTGCGTACGAGCAGGTCAGACCAACAACTGCAGAAGATTTTGACTCAAGCAATACAAGATAACCCAGGAAAACATGCTTTCCCACTGATATGAGTTATGCATAAACACAAGTAAGTTGCTTTTTCAATGTTAGTGATATATTTACTCATAAGACAAGAAAGAAGTGAAATAAAACACAAATGTGGCAAGTGCATTAGGTAATAGAACATGACTTAGTAATGATCTCGTGCAAACTTCCTGACACTGTAATATCCAAAGGGAGAATTCAGCAGTGTTCCCCTCGTGGCCCCTTTCTGGAAAACAGAAAGAACACTTTCACATTTTATTGCACCCAGTTTTTTTTGTATAAATCCAGACTGAGAGGAAGATCGGATTAGGTTTTTTTTGGCAGAAAAAAGAATCAAGCAGAAATAAACCAAGTGGCAACCTCAGCGAGTCATGATAGTGAGCTGTTTCAAATTATTTACAGAGATGGATTAAACAATCAAACAGCTTAAGGTCTGTTGTGTTTCCAGAAATAAACTTCGTAACATTGGACTTTTTCCTGTTTTAAATCACAGCACAAGTGTAAATATTTAATATTAAACAGAGTCTGCATGCAGTTACACAACTGCTGTGAGTGAAAGTGAAAAGTAGTCATTGTTGTGTGCTGAGAGGAGCTTGACTGCAATCCAGTATTCTTTCATGAAACAAATAGCTGCTCATAAACTAGGCTTAGTCTCCATTCCAGGAAACTCCTTGTAGCATGTCACATAATATATATCAGAGAATGTATGTAAGCTGTGGGATTTGTGCGGAACAAGCTCTCAAACAGGTTTTTCTTCTCCTTCACACATATTTCACAAATTCATGCAAATCATGAGCATGTGAACTGTGCGGCTGTAGAAATGGAAATGCTGGTTTGTTAGTCGATTCAAAACTTGAGCCAAAAAAATATCTGTAACAGCTACCTGACGGATTTTCATGAAATCTTGCGTTGACGTTCAGGCTCCCCAGAGGATGAAGTCTTTTGATATGAACTATCTCCCAAATTTTCTCTTTTTTGAGCAACAGGTCCCAGTGACGGTGTATCAACACAAACATTTGTAAGTTCAACCAATGTTGCCAAGATCATAAATCCTGAATACTTTTGTAATCCTCCACTTTGGTCAATATACCGTGAACAAAAGCATGCAGCTGCGACACAGGCATGATATGATGATGGTTGTAGCAGTTACCAATGCTGCACCTTAGTATACATTTGACATCATACACAGCGAGTCTTTTCCAAACATGGGGATTTGACACAAATCACTGCAGAGAATAGAGGTGACACTGCATCAAAGATTCATCATGATTATATAAACAAAGTACAAATGCAACCATATACATAAATAGCTCTGAATGTGATGAGTAATGTGTGACACTAAAAAAAAGCTGTTGATAAATTTTTAAGTCAGTGATGTATGCTATCCTTATATCTATCCCAGAAACTCAAAGGAAACATCTCATATACGAGGTTAAGTGCTTTGTTTATTGAAATGTACATTTCAAAGATAAACACATTTCCTGCCATATAAAACAAAGTATGATGTAAAATGAAATTGCCCGAGGCTCATAATTCATCCCGTGTTGCAGTAAACTCTCTCCCCGGGGAATGCCTGTTGTTTAGTTTAGTGTCTCCTGTCAGGCCGCGGTATTTCCTGCGGCTCCCTGAAGGCCCTGAATCAATCCGTCTGTTGGGTTTGAAGGTGACATTCAGCACCCTCCCTCAGGTCTTGGTTAAGTGACTGAGTTTCTTCCTCATATAAACCACTTGTCACCCAACCCTTTCCTCTGAGAAAAGTACAATGAAAGTGCCAAAATAAGGGAATTTAAAAAGACAGTTTTTAACAAATAGTGTCATTAAGGAGGGATCACTACATCAATACTTTATTTTACTGTTAGAAGCCAAACTGGCAAAAAATGTTCACTACTCTGAACCCAAGTGTAGCCTCACGCAGAGGGAGTCATCACTCCGCACTGCAATCTAAACCTTCCTCTTAGACCAGAGGGAAAGAGCAAAGAGAGAGTACAGACTGCCCCAAATTCTCCCTAAAAGTCCTCCTCCCCCCTTTGAAAGGCCCATCCGAAACATTTGACACCCTCATCTGCTTCAAGCTACCCAGGCTGTCACTCACAAATGACCATCTGTTTAAGATCTTTCTGCTCAGACTAGTAAATAAGCAAAACGTGAGAATTACCCAACTCCGGTGAGTTGGTTGCCATTTGCAGTGAGTTAATGGTAATGATAACAATGATGATGATGTTAGTATAGCTCCACTGCCTCCGCTCTCTCTGTTTCTGAGAGAACAAGGGATCCAGGCAACAGACACCCAGGGGAGCTGTTCTGTAGAGAAAACAAAGTTTAGCTCTACTAATTTGAACTGAAAATAAAATGAACTTGAATGAACTTCATCTGACAAATCATAGACTGAGACGAGTCCTGCTAGAGTCTCTGCTCATTATAAGCTTTCAGGGCTACTAAGCCACACCACCTATGTGTTTATTCCCTTTGTGGGTCAAATCACTTGGGCAAAGATGCTTGAAAATGACATAATCAACAGCTGAAAGGTCCAGAACTTTCTAAGAGCTGTTGCTCAAAGAGTTTTCAGAGCCGTAGACTGAATCGTAACCTTAATGCAATGGTGAGCTGTTCACCCGCGGAGCCTTTTTGATTGTGTGCTCAATGGTACGTATTCATGTCCATGGAGACTAAACAAATAAAACAGTTGGTGTTCTTAAGTCAAGGATAGCTTTTACCTCCCCTGACCTGCTTACCAAAGCAACCAAGCTCGTCCAAAGAGGAAATTCTTGTTCTGGCAGGACAAATACTGCTGACCATAAAACCCAACATTGCTGTGATTAAAAAATGAAATATGCTAGTGTGAAAATGGTTGAGATTTATGCAGACAGAAAATATATTGGTGTTGACAAATGAGCTCTCAACAGACTCCTGAAAGTAGTCAGGTACGTATATGTAAAAGGTTTCTCTCCAAAGATAATTTATGAGCTGAGCCCTCATAAAAAGAGAAGCGTTGAACAAAGCAGGTCCAGATCCCGTTCCTTATGCTTGCTCACTCCTCTTCTTTTGAATGGACAACATCCAAACTTCACTCCTTGACACTTTACCTTTTCTTAATTTCACCATCTAGTCTTCCATTTCTGCAGTCGGTAACGTGTTGGAGTCTACAAGGTGAGAGTTGCCTGTTACATAGCCTTGGGAGCATTATTTACAGCTAGCTGGTGCTTGTTAAACACCACAAGAACCTATTCAAAGCCTGGGATTAATTAATTATCAAGAGAACTAGGCAGATAAGGAATGTATTGTGGTGTTTTTCCAGTACGGCTGTTGCTTCCTGCTTAGTGCAATGTGCAGACTTTGGCAGAAACAGTTGTGATGTTGTGGGGTTGTAAATAGCTTTTGCACCTATATTAAAAGTTGCACAGAGGCTGAATGGTAATCATTAGGAAATAATCTGCTTCATGCAATCACTGTTCATGCCACATCAGCTCCTTAAACATGTCTGTTTTCTTACCACCTCCTCAGTTTGAAAACTTTCAGTGGCTCCATATGTGATTCATCCATAAAGACCTGTAATTTGCTTCATATGTGATTCTTTGACTTGCAGTATGTGACGGAACGAGTGGTTGCACATGGTTAGGAGGCACCGCTCTTGTTTTGCAGTGAGATTAGGTAATAGAAAGCATTTTATGGATGAGGCACATATTGAAAGCAGCTGCTTTCCCCCAGCTGTTCTCACATTGCCTTTGTTGTGTGTTGGGGATCAGGAAGTCCGCCCTGGTGCACCATAACCCAACTGTTGCTACTTTCCAAGCTAATGAAAAATGTAAACCTGGGTGTAAGCACGCTTGGGACTGTTTACTTTAACTCACTGAAAATGGTTTGTTTTTGAGGTGGCTACAGTGTCTCTGCACATGTGTCCCTGCTTTGTAACATGATACAGCTATTAACACATGCAGTAAGAGAAAAGCTTGTCAACATTCTTGAGCTGGCTGCATGTACTTTGCACATTAGTATTTACATGAGGTTACATATGGAACACATGCAATATGACCTCTGACCCCTTACAGACTCAGTAGTCAGTTTCCTTTTCCTGACACCAGCACCTGGGTGCAGTTTTCCACTATACATTTTTTCAGCCTGGGGGTAAATCCTTCGAGTGTGTTTTGGTGTATATATGTGTAGCTTGTGTATGATTTTTATGAAAATATCTACCTACCCAATGAAGCCCCTGGCCTCTAAGTAAAGAGTAGACTTTACATGTGCTAAGATGCAACGTAGCACATGCAACTGACTTTCTGTATGTTTTTAAGGAGTACGGTCGGGGTCATCAGTTACTGTTTTACTTAGTTAGTTGGAATTATTTTATCCATATTGCTATTTAAGTGTCATTCCACCATTGATACTCACATAAATAATATAAATGAAAATACAACCAGCAGATGTTGTTTGCACCAATTGCTTGTGTGTACTCAGGTCATGGCAAGCAGTAACCCCCAGTCTAATAATATGAGGCAATGTAGGAGTGCTAAAATCTGCATTGGCTACCTCCATACCACTTTCCTCAACCCTTGAGTAAAAATTGCCTTTACCTTTGAGTGTTGTGTATTTTTTCAAGTGTTTTGTGGATATTCGTCCGAAATAAACTCAGTCTAGGGCAGCTCCAGACAGCAACAGTTTGCATTGTTTGAACCACATTGTGTGGTTCAAATGCTTTTTCTTGGTATGGTGTCTTAAAGTATCCGATAGTAATTTTCCAGCAGTGCTCTCTCTGACTTGAAGAGTTTATTGAGGAACATTGAAAACTGCAGATTTTTCCCCAAACCTCCACTGAGATCCTCATACCAGATCTCCTTTCCCATTTATTTTTGATGTGCAAAGTGTCATCAATGTAAGCCAATAGAAAAGTTTTATACAGTCTAAAGATAGACTTTTTGGTATTGAACTGTAAGCTGCTATCAAAATTTTGTAAAACTCACATTATGTTGTTGAAAAACCTGAGAAATTTAAACATCTGATTGAAATATTGACATAAGTTCAGGTTCCTAAAAAAGTAGTTCTGTTCTAGGCTGTTTTTGTTCCCCAGACTTTGGAAAACTTTGTATTTTTTTTTTTTTTGTGTGTAAATGAATGTATGTTGTCAGGCCTTTCCTTAACCAGAATTTAAATCTTTTATCTCCTTTGTTAGGGGGGAATCAGGATCATATGCACACCATCCATTTTTTCTATTTTATTCCCAAGTCCAGTATCTGCCAGTGTAGCCCGTAGAGGAAAATTAGCAGCTAAACTCAATTCTAATTCTTTCCAATAGGCCTTGAACACCAGGTACACACACCATTTAATCTTTTTTTCATTGGGGTTTAAGTTTGAACTTTCAGATAAAACTCTTTAAAAGATTTTGATGCAGAGCTGTGACAATGTTCTTTACAATGAAAAAGAACACAATCCATTTTTTGGCTTTAAGAACCGTTCACCTTACAACCCGACACAAACAGAACCATCTATAGTGGATTTTGTTGAAGTTTTTCAGAACATTATGTTCCAGTGACTTTAAGTTTCAAAGCTTCATCCATTCTCATTAGACTATCCATCTTGGTGAGGCTCACTTAGTCACGAAGCAGTTTCATCAAGGGGGGAAAGGTGAAAAGAGATGGGAGGGAATTGCATCATGAATGAAAAAGAAGGAGCAAAGAGTTGAGAGAGGAGTAGAAAGAAATGGAAATAAGGGTGAAGAAAATGCCAGAAAGAAGCATGCAGATAAGTGGTCGTAAACGACAGAATTAAAAGTAGTGAGCCAGGGAGAGAGATGTTGATGTGACCTGGAGGAAGATAAAATGTGTGGAGAAAAAGTGTAGTGGTGGAGACACCGGGAGAAAGAATTCACTTAAACAGATTGATGGTGATGAGGGAGAGCTTCAGATCCTTCTAATACTGATAACTACTCACGACTGCTACAACTCAGAAAATTGACCATGTGCGTGTGTGTGTGTGGTGGAGGAACAAGCTCAATGCCTGACAACATATGTGTGAACATGTGACTGGGTGTGGGAGTGTGTGTCCATGTGTGTGTTTGGGCAGGTGAATGTGTGTAGTTGTGTTAGGTAAACTCCGACCTTCTGAATTTGTGTGTGTAGTTGAGGCAGATGAACCTTCATGTGTGTCTGTGTTCCTGAATAATTTGATCATTTAGTTTAAACAACTGTGTGGAACATCAAAAACATCAAGGGTAGTTAAGGGGCTGTGGTTTCTATGGTAACGGAGCATGAAGCGACATCATGTCCATTCACTCTGAATCACATTCTCAACACATCTACAACGGAATTTGAGGCGAACATGGCTCTGAAAGTGCTGACCCTGCACGAAAACCGTAACAGCCATCAGAAAAATGGGGGCATCATGAGTTTCAGGAAAGTCTAAGGGTTCTGGAAATGTGCTTTTTATTTATCTGTAGGGCAAAATTGTGGCTTTTAGAGCAAGTTTAAAAAAAGGGTTGAAAATGATCCTCTACCAAGAAACCTCAGCATTGATATAATGGAAGTTAATAAGAGCAGAAAGCTGGTTTTGTTTGACAGTTGGTCACTTACAAAGGGTACAATCTTTTTGTTAAAATCTGCCCTCTGTTAAAAGCACAACAAAATTACTTTTGTTGAAATGTCTTATTTCTGTCAAGAGGGTGAAGTTTTTGTTGGTTTGAGGCAGTTTGTTTGTGAGGTTTTGGTCTGTTTCATCACCAGCTCCAGCACTCTGGGTCAGGTCATTCTACACCCAAAGAGATCTGATTTTCCTCAAATTTTCATTTTCGAGGCAGTTTCCGCAAAAATTGGGCCGATATTTTTTTTTTCAGAAAATGCACTGGGGACACTCCTCGGCTTCTGACGGAGACACCCTACAAGTATTGGAGCAATCAGGCTACATCTTTTGAAGTTTAGGCCCAGCTAGAGTGAGGCACATTTTCAAGGCAGTTTTCACTTACTCACCAAGGCTAAAGTCTTTTCTGCATACTTCTTTGTAGAAACTCCGATTACAAGCAAAATTCTTTCCATGGAGAATTTGAAACCTAATTAATACCTGCTGATGTTTTTATCAAAGTTAAAAAGTTGACTCTGTTTGAAAAGTTAAGTCTTCATCTATCCAAAAGCAATTTCCCTAAATGACAAGGGTGACTTGTGTTCACAGTTCACGACCTCTTTTTCTACTCAGTTCACGTATAAATTTCTGCTTACACCATCTCCTTCTTACAAAACTACATTTTATAACAATTCCAAATTACTTAGCCTAAATAAATTGATGGAGATAAAGCCAAACTTGTTTCTTTATCTTACCATATCTCAAAAGTTTGCTCAACACAAAGCTTAATGTTTGATTCTAAACACGACTGTAGTCCACTGACCCAGCAACCACTCAGTGAGCTACATGCCAGGTCAAATAGGTCTTTACGTGGAGGAAGTATTAATACCAGTGGAGAGGTGTTCAGGTAAAATGTTGTCAGCAATATGGATCACTGGCCACAGAGGGTTTCAATCAACCATGCAGCATGAGAGGTAAATCTACAGCAACTCTCACCAAAATGTCAGTGACAAATGCACGGTGTGAGAACTCTGAAGGTTGTGTGTTATTGGGAGAAAAGGGAGGACCGACAAGGAGTGAATGAGTGGAAGATAAAGAGATGGATGATACCAGACAGGAGGCAGAAGAGAGGGAACAGTCAGAGATAAGGCAAATGAAGACAAGTAGGAATGGAGTTCACAGAGTCCAGAGAAGGAAGAAGTTAGTTTTAAGAGGACAGAGCTGGGGTTAAAACTTAAAACTGGCAAGTCTTATCATAGCAGATCAGGATGGGCTGACAATCTCAAGGGTAGACTCCGAACAAGGCAAAGAGGACGAGATGATTAGAATGACACAGCTGGTTTGTTTCATAGGAAACTTAGAGTACAGAAACAAAAAAACAAGAGATGCAGCAAGCCATATGCTCATCCTTGGCGTGCTAAGTTTCCTCTCAAAGGGCCTTAGGGGAAACATCCAACCCTGTTAGCATCAAAAACATCATCCTCATTGTTTTTTGTTTCTTTTTTTCTCTTCAGTGATAATCGAGAAAGTTTTGTTCCACATCGTGAAAAGTGTGAAATGTAAAAATGCAGTTCTTCTTTGCCCGAACTCACCCCTTTCTCAATTTGTCAAGAGTATTTTCAGCTTTCATTAGCATACACCCCAGGATAAGTCAGAATCCAGACCTAAATACTGTTTGATACTGAGCCGGCCTTGTAGCATCTGGTATTTCTCAAGGAGTCTGAGTTTCCTTGTGTGTTTATGTGTACTGGTGTGTGTTGCTTGGGGAACGATGGTTTTATCTGGATTTGAAGCTTTCTACTTAGGAATGAAGTGCCAGACAATGTCAGCACGGGGTCTGTTGCAACTCATGGGAAGTCAGAATTAGGTAGATTTATATGTTTAATCAGGTGTTGTGTGTGTCATCAAACATGTGTGGATAGGTGCTTTCATGTTTGAAACATTATATTTATATTTGAGTGAGATGGCTTCCAACTATGGCCCTAGATGTCAGTAGTGCTTTATATCAACCAAGACAAAGTAATAATTTCTCATTTATAAGTTGGACCAAACGCTTTGGAGTGTATGTAGGAGCTCCAAATGGCTAAATCAGAGCCTTTTGTCCTTATTGTTACCTAATAAAGACTGTAAGCCATTGGCAGAGCTGACTTAAATGTCTCCAAATATGTAGGCGGGGGGTTTATTTGATCAGGATGAACTAAAAAACAGAACTGACGTATTCAGTGCTGTTAAATCTAAATATAGCTTGGTGCAAGTATTGAGAAAAGTTTAGCAGCCCGCAAGGTCGCAGATACTTTTTTGCAGACCTGTCATCCATTCTTTACTCTTAAATTTTATCCTACACATTATCTTATGTGAGCCTCAAAAAACAAACAAGACCCTCAGAGAAAAGACAGAATACCTCCATAAAGTTATGTTATACGGCTGTATTCTCTGCTGCATGGTAAGTATCAGGCAATACTATCAACAGCATGCTGCGACAAAATCCTCTTTTGACTGCAATGCCAAATAATCACTGTAATTTATATGTCAGACATTGAAAGAACTTAAAAAAAAAATCAGAAAACATTACCAACACATTTATTACACATGACCAGCAAACAGATCAGTCAAACAGTTTTTTGGGGGGAAAAAAAGACAAAAAGGCAGAACATTTGATGCAACTTCAAAGATCCCCATAGGAGTTTTAAGTTACAAACATTTTTAGAAATTGCGTAATTGTTAAATTTATTGTTTAAAAGTTATTTTGTTACCCTATTGTTAGCAGCACTAAGTGTAAAACTTCACTAACTATCCAAAACCCGAGCATGTTAGATAGCATCCTAGGCTAAGGCCAAATGAACCTAATTAACACCAGAGTGCTTCAAATGTATTCACGTTTTTTTATTTTTGTTTGTTTTTGTTTTCATTATGTTGCATTTGTCTGAGTGTCATGTTACTCATGGGCATCATCAAAGCTAGACTTATTCCCCAGGTGACTTTCATCTAACATCAGTGTTTAAGTGGCAAAATATTTAAACATTATTTATTAGTGGAAAAAGAATCAAATTTTCCTAAAACCTTCTCTAGATAAGGCTCACTTTCATAGGAATGTATGAGCTGAAGATAAAAAGTTCCCAGCTCAACTTTTTTTTTAATGGATTTTTCATTGATGAGTCCCTGAACTTTTTTGTTAATATTAGAGTCTTATTTTTGGTCAGTTAATGACACTTTTTCGTTTCTGGCTGTAGGACTGAATCATAGTATATTGTGTCGGTAAGCACTAAAAACTATCCAGCAACAAGACAAAATGCAGATTCATGTAGACATTTTAGAAAGTAGTGAAAGTGTTACGACCAGGGATGTGCTTCATAAAAGATTGCCCCTTTACATAGGTAACATAAAAGAACATACTGATACATGTGAGTTCAATGTTTAGTTTCATGTGGTAAGTTGATGAGTCAAGAACTGCTAGAATGAAGATATTTAAAAGCAGGGCTTGTCAGATGTGATCCATCAGAGGTTTTACAGTTTTACAGTTTTACAGTATAGGGCTCTGACTTGAAGGCATCATAATAACATGCCAAAGTTTGAACGTTTCTTTTGTTGATGTTGTATTGTGAGTGATGGACGGTCATTTTTTGTGCCCTTTAAATTTGGATCCTACATTGTTGATGTTTAAGTTTTTTCAGTCTTGTACCCAGGTGCTTGACGAATTACACAAAACACCAAATACTTTTTTGAACTGTAGTATATTTATATTTAGAATAACAGAGTATAAATGGAGGAGTGGGAACCAGATCTGACTCCTACCTCTTGTAAAAATGAATCGTGCCCCGCCTGTTAGGTTTAATCAGAGCTGATGTGGGAATGTCGCAGCAGGCGTTTTAATTACAGTTCTTTTCAAGAGTTTAAATGTACTGTTGTTAACAATCCATTAGTGCTTGCAATCCAGATGTCATGCAGTAATAATTGTACGTTTTCACTTTCTAACAACTCCATGTTTCAAAAACCTTAATGTAGAAACTGCCTCTTCAAGCTTCTAAGATTATGTTTTACATTAACATATGTGTTAGCAACGGTGAAAATGAAAGCCCACTTTCAAAGACTTTCCAACACATACCAAGTTAATTCCTTGTTCAAGCTTGTGTGGCAGTTTTTACAAACACTTCAGAAATATTCACAACATCCTATTGGACAAGAATGACCAGCAAGTGCTGACAATTGTTGGATGTGTTAAAGAAAATTTCCCTGAGCTAATACGTTTGAAACCTACAAACAAAAAAAAATTATTTTGAACTGTTGTTCAGTTAGGGTTAAATTTTGTCCACATGAAAAATGTGCTCCAAAACAGGGGTGTAGTTTCTTTGTTCTACTACATTGTTAACACTCATCGTCTGATGTCATTCAAGCTTCAACATGTAAACCTGATAAAATACCCCCTGCAGTGAAGCAGAATGAGCAGGGTTTCCAGATGATGTATCACTTTCAAGTTCCCATTTGCACCAAATTGTCTCGGCCCATCTGTGCAACAAATGCATCCATATGTGCTAGTTTGAGCTTCCAACAGTTACCAATTGATTTGGCATTTGGTCATGAAGAGAATAAGGACAAGAAAGAAAAAAACAGTTGAAAGATATTATTTAAGAAGTGTATGTCATGCAGTAATAATCAGTGTACGCTTCTAAAGTCTCCCGAAGTTCAAACAATTTCCATGAACAGTCTGAACATACTGGCCCTTCAAAAGGAGAGCTGCTGTCAGCAGTAAATCTTTGAAGGCGGTCATTTTTTAAAATTATTTCTAATTTTTTTGCACTCTTATGAGTGGTTCCTGATACTGGTGTTTCTGAATATACTTTTATTGAAGTTCATGTGAATTTGTGTTGCTCCTCAACATCTGGCTTCAGTTTTTTTTCTTCATTAGTCATACATTTACAATCTGTGATGCACTTCAGGGTGCATTTAATCCTTTGCTTGTGTGTTGATAATTTGCACGTCTCCCATTTTCATTTCCAAATCAAACCAATGCAAAAGATGAGTAGTCTTTGAGTAAATTTAGTTTCCTCAGTCTTACTTGGGTTTAAGGCTGCACTGAGCTACTTAAGGCTACTTGGGGGCAGAACTCCACAATGAGCATCAGCATTAGATTTATGCAACAGAGGAAAGGTCTTGGAGCGAGTTAGTAAAATTAGCATGAAGTAATGAGTTTAGTCTATCATTCCTGCATTCACCTCTGGCTCTTTTTTGGTCTTAACCAAGCTACCTTTGGTTTCCTGGAGTTTAAGTTAACAGTCTGCACTAAATTATGTACTATACTATAGCACTAAAAGTAGCATCTGTCTGCATCTTAATGCTTTTTTTTTCTATGAGTGGGCCAGCTAAAGCATTGTTTGCAGAGCTAAAAATGAGGCTAGTTGTAGTGGAACAACCCAGTCAAAACTTGAGTAGTGTTGTCAAACAAGAGTAAATGAAATAGCAGTTTAATGAACTGGGAGTAAATCTATTGTCATCACAGAAACACTTTTTCTCATCACTTGTCATTTTATCTTCTGTTTCAAGTCATTTGTCCTTAAAGCTTCAAGTTTTGGTTCAGTATTGATGATGACTCAATAAATGTGCAAGCTACTCAAGCTATGGGCTCTTATGTATTCTCATACATGAGTATTATTTACGGTGAATCACCAGCTTCTTCTGTTTATCTAACTAGTTAAATACTGTTGAATGTTTTTCTGAAGTTTTCAAATAGTTTGTCCTCATAGTTTCACTCTTACTTCTAAGGCTTACCCCCTTTAAAGTGCCCCTTTCCTATCCATCACGTTACGTACCTGTGTTAAATTAATCTATTTGATAAAAAAAAAAAAAAAAAAAACGATTTTTTCAGTGTGTAGTTGTCCTTAGCTCAACTTTTTCAAAATGGGCTCCTGGCATCAACTCTGAATTTATTTGTCAAGAAACAATAACATTTTTAGTTTCAACATCCCGTACATCATATTTGCACTGTTTTCATTTGTATATAGGGTTTCAATAATTTGCAAACCATTAAAATGTGTTTTTACTGACTTTTCACTCTGTGTCCTGACGTTTTGGAATTGGAACTGTACGTTCTTTTTCCTTTTTGGCCTGTGTGAAGGTTATCTGGGCACTTATTGTATTTCTTCAGTGTGTCTTTGTGCATGCTTTTGAGTATGAGAAGAAGGACACAGTGAATCATAACATGCCCTTGTAAAAACATGCCAACTGACTGTACAAAGACCCCCTCAAAGTTTAAACTACAGGAAATGAAGATGATTGCAGCATTTTTGCATGAAATCATCCTGCCTCCTGGCATTGTCACTGCACCACTTCAGCACAGAAACATCATATTCATCTTTGCATACAGGGACCGATAAATAAGGTGAGACTTGAGTTTCACAGATTGCACGTCATGTTCCTTTTCAAAAAGGGAACATAGCTTTGTTGGAGAACATTTGGGTAGATAATGACCAGTCTTATCTTTCTGTAGTTTATTTGCTGGGGACTGATACAATATACAAAGACAAACTAGGGATAGCTCTCTTATGCTCAGTCAACTAAAACTGAACAGATTTTGCTGAGTTCTGTGAATCATTGAATAATTAATTCTTTTGGACTGTTGAGGGGGCACAGTTTTTCACTATTGTTCAGCTCTTCTGGCTCATTTTGGGTTCACTTCATTGTATATTTATTTTCATTTATTTTGCATTCCATCAGTGCATTGACAGTTTCCGTACTGCATAGCTGACAAGAGTAACACAACATTCTTCACTTAGCTTTCAGGAGGACGGTACATTTCATATCCCCTGACTTGTTCTTGGCTGGGTGTGGAGAACAGTGTAGATGGAAACCAGTGGCTTGTCAGTGCTCTGTCATGCTTGAGCAGGGCTGAGAGGAGCTAAGGTAAGCTTACTGGTTCTGAATGGGAAAGACTATGGCTGATACTTTATCACAGCTCTTAAATCCAGAACAATTATACAAGTCATTATTTTGCTGTTGCAGATTTGTAGCTCACATGCAAGGCTTAAAGTGACATTTTTCAAATTTTTGCTGGGATAAAAAATGATTTGACAGTTAATATTAAAGCACCTGTACTAAAAACAAAACAAAAATCAACAGTGATGAAAAATAATGGTCTGGGAATGGTATAATGGTAATAAAAGGTATGTCAATCTATAGCTAATTAGCTAGCTTTGCAAAGACACAAGCTGAAGGAGGAATCCAAAGTTAACCAAGCTTCTTTATTTATGTTAATGTAATGGGGGGGGGGAGAGAAAATTATATAGTATTTTTATGAAAACCCCCCCAAAAAAACAAGATTCACAAGCTTTGATAGCTGGTATAGCTACTTTTGCTAAGCCAGGCTAGCACTAAAGCGCTTAAGCTAACCCCCTGCTGGCTTTTGCAGGGTATTTAGCATGAATGTCTTAGAGTTATCAATCTTTTCATCTAATTCCTGGCTGAAAAGTAAGAGTATTATTCTTAAACTATATAATAAGATTTTTGTAAAGATGCATTAGCATATTGCAGTTATAAATGTGTCTCACATGTGGGAGCATAATCCCTAAAATCAGCCGAAGAACATGTTCAGACATAATCTGCCTGTCTTAGTTTACATCTGCAGCACATTGTGATAACTTGGATATCCTGTTTGTTATTTATGATGTTTGAAGTTTGGCAATCTCACACTCAGAGCCTGAAATAGGATTTAAAGTCCGCATAGCTTCATGCCAGACCACCTCCACAGGCCAATATGTTTCAACAATTATGTTTGCTGAAAACAGCATTTCATCGCCTGAGAAGTTAAATCAAGCTGACGGGAGGCTGGGAAAACTTTGAGGAGGATATAACTACTTGAGTGTATCTACTGTAGCTACTATAATAATGTTAGGAAATGAAATATGAGTGTATATTAGCCAAACACATTGAAGGGGTTGTAACAATCTGCTTCCTCTTACTTTTCATCTCTTATCTACATAGTGGAGCAGTGAAGCTCAGGGCTTTCGTCAGACATGTGATGTGTGCCATGCTTTGTTGCCTAGAAACACCTCACCGAGCTCAGACTGGGGTCAGCAGCTGCTAAACGCTGTGTATTCTCATCTCCGGAGCAGCCATCGCTTTGTCAGCCTGTGACTCTGGGCCAGTTCTCACTGTACAGCTGGGGCTCGCTGCTACACTGGGTTCAAATCAGGTAGCTGACTCACAAGATGCCTAATCTGACTCCCTCTGACATCATGAATGCACTTCAAGTTTGGTACTTTAAAAGTGGCTTTGCCAGGGGAAGTGCAAAAGCTGGAAGATTTCACCTGTCGTCTCGGATTGAAGTCACTCGACAAGGAGGTGAGGGAGTCTGATGGCAAGTGTGAATGTGTCTATCTTGATGTCACTCACATGTGCAGCATATCCTCTTATGTGCTGCAACACTGTGCAAGGAAAAGATGGACAATCTAATTTTACTAAACAGTTGCAAAGTCAAAATGAAGCCTCAGCAACTGCTGCTTCAGGCTGTGTGGTGTTGATCCACTAGTGAAGCTTGAATCTGGATCGGGGCGCTGCGCACACTGGCTGTCCCGACTGTTCTCCTGCTTCTGTCCTCTCCCTGTTATATGTCACTGTCTTTCCATGTTTCTTGGATGGGATGAAACTGAAATGTAACTGCGTTGCTCTGACATGTGCAATGACAAATAAAGCATCTTGTATCTTGTTGGTTAGTGACCTGGCACCTCTGCTGATCAAAAGATTGGACACTAATTCAATAAGAGCTGAATGTTATAATTACAAACAGTTACATACACAAAGTTTGGAAAAACACAAAAGTTATGTCATAGAATTGTTGTACTGGACTCAGAATGGAATTTGACTTATGCGCTGATGACTCAAACTTTGACTTAGACTCAAGTTCTGGCTACAATTGCATTCAGAAGACTTAGGCTTATTTATCACTGAATGTAAGGCTTGGCGTTAACTTGATTAAGATTTGTGATCTTGACAAAAATTACGGTGATCAGCTGTGTGCTTCTTTATTTGATCAAACATGGCAGAAACAACATCTGAACAGATAAGTTAAATAACATTATGCATAAACAAATTTTCCTGATTTGTATGTAGTTTGACGCAAGTGAGCCTTTAGTATGTATGATGCTTATAGTATATGCAATTATCCCAAGGTTTCTCATAGAGACTTTTATTTATCTATCAGACAGTAAAGTTCAGATCAGCAGACATTAATGTTAATTAATTGAATGTTTTTTCTGCATACAGAACTAATCATTTGGAGTCAAACAGCAGTATTCTTTATCCTGAACTCAATCTTGGCCTTATTCATCATCATGTTTTATATACTACACGTTAGATACTTACTTCCACCAGGTGAATTTCCCATGTACTGTGTACATTATGCAGCAGACACTAAATTATCACTGCAGTAAGTGCAGCTATGCTAGATGGCAGAACACAAACTGCCAACTTGTTTCTGTGAGCAACGGTGCCAAAAGATTGTTCATGTACAGAGCTTACAATTTAAAAAAGTTAGGTCCTTATTTAAGAAATGCAACTGATGATTGAAACTTAACTTTTCAAAAGAAAAATTTAAAAAAAGTAAAAAATAATAACCAACCAAACAAAACCTTGGTTGTAAACAGTATATTTACCTAATGATTAACAGGTGGCAGGTTTAGCAACCTGAACAAGGAGCCCCAAGTCTTATGACCTCAACCGTCTGGGAGGTACCATGATGCCATCTTTTTTACACAGCACATAGTGCACTTCGAGGTGCACTTGGCCTAACAAGGAATTTGCACAGCAAAGGATTAAGACAACCACCACTGAGGAAAAATGTTCTGCTAACTGAACAACACATGGAATAAGCTCAGATGCATGGATGTGATGGTTCATGCATCCTTTAACTGCCATGTTTTCATCCGGATTTTTTTAAAAAAAATTTTTGGCTTAGCGCGATGTATTGTTTTGCAGGAGATTTGCTATGAAGTTGTGTTGTGCCAGAATTTGTTGTTTATTTGTGTTATGAACTGTATGTAGCCTTTGCACTCACCATACAAACCACCATCCAAACATACACTGCACCAGAAACTCTGCATTTGCTCCATTTCCCATTTGTCTTACATGTCTCAGTAGCTGAAACTGCAGGCTGACAAGTGAGATTTTTACACCCTGAGATTGACCACAGACACCCTAATGAATATGTTTCATACCGACAGACTAATAACCTCAGCTGGTTTATCATCAGCCTGTCGTGTGGGCCTCTTTTTCCTCAGTTTTGACTGGGAGGCCTGACACAGTGTGAACCTCTGGGTCGGCCTCAGACCCCGCTGAGCTGTTAATGACCTCTGTTATCACTTTGCCGCTACTCCTCACACCTGCACTCTAGAATAATATTTACCTTGTCTGTCATCATCATGGGGTTGGGGTGTTTTTATGGGTCTTCCTGTCTTTTATTTAATGATGACTTCCATTCTCTCAATACTCTCAGGCCTCTTATTACAGTGGGAGAATGGATGCAGCCTGTCTGTGCGAAACAGATTTTTCTCATGAAAACAGGGAGCAGAGAGACTGAATACCAGCACAGAACTGAAAACCTCCCTGGTCACTCATAATATTTCAGCTAGGCACTACTTAAATGCATGAGCATGCATGTATGTGAACACTGTGTTCTGCTTTGTTCATTTTGTTGGAGGTCTTATGATAACCAGGCATGTATATGAGGTAAAGATGGATTGACTTGTGGTGGCATTTCACCCGATTTATCCGCCAAGAAGCTATGATAAGTATGCTAAGCAGTCATGAAGCAAGATGATTGCTTTTGTTTGGACAAAAAAAAAAAACAAGTCTTGTTCCCCTGACATTTTAAACATGAGCAGGGAGAAAGAAGCATCCAGAGACGGGTTCTGGGGGAATGGAGAGAGGCCAATGTTTTCCTTGTCTGTTTTTCAGAGTTTGAAGAAGCTAGGGAGTCGTTTAAAATGAGAAAGACAACAACTAGATGTCAACTTCTTTCAGTTTTCACCCGTGAGAAGATCAGCACAGCGGGTTTTGTATATAGAAGGATTTCCATGCATTTGATCCCTCAATTTTCTGGAAATTCGGTGTGCTTGTGCGCTCACATTTTATCATACGGTTTTATGTCTGGGATTCTGATGTGAAAATGCTAAATCAAACAAGATCAGTGCTCTGTGGCAGTTCCTTGCAGTGGCACTAGTAAGCCCGGCTCAGCAGACGTGTGTCTGACAGGTACCCGAAGGTCTATTTATTCTCTGAATGTGACCTGATAGAACTGTCTAAAGGTAGTTTTCAACATTTTGGAAATTACTTGTTTCTCTGCCAGGTGCAAAATGGAAGGACTTAAAGTGCTTGTATTTGTCTGTTTTATGTGAAGCTAAAGCCAAGTTGCAGCCAGTTAGCTTAGCAGAAAGACTGAACACAGTGGTAGACAGTTAGCCTGACTTCTTTGACACAAAGCTCTAAAACCCACTCAAGCTTTTTATCTCTCTTACATCAGCTCACATCTCACATTAAACTGCTTTTAAGGGCTAATGGGGTCCTAACCAAGCCCTTCCTTGATGTTGCAATCTTAGACTGCCTGCAGGAAGTGACTCAGAAGGGTTCCAAGAAGACGTTGTTTCGTCACTTGGATTTGCACAGGCTGCTGACAGTGCCACATTTGAAAACACTTGCAGCCGAAGTTGCATCAAGGTGAAGGCTTCACAGCTCACCAGAGCGTAATGAATTTGCTGTTTTTATAGCGCTGGCTTGTGGATCAGAATACTATTTAGATGTGCTCTGCTTAAACACAGTTCCCCAAAGCACAGGTCTTGTGTTTGATCATCTTGAATGCATGCAAAGCAGAAGCACAAGATGCAGGGACAGAAAAATAGACATAGTAACCTTCGCTATGCTTCCATATAAATCATGGCAACTAGTTAATACTGTTAAGGCCTCAAAAATGAGCAAAGGTGTAACTTTTATAGACATCTGATATATTTGTTGCTATCAAAACTCCAACAATGCTCAGTTTGAATGATTTCATAGAGAGAGATCAGAAAAAATAAACAACTTCAACAATATGCTTTGTCATGCCGCTAGCCGTGTTAGCTATCAAAGGGACTGAATACAAAGAATTTCAAACAAACAAACTTGATAATTTTGGTCCACCTTGAAGTATGATTTGAAAAAAATCAAAAAATGCGCTACTGACAAACAAATAATGTCCAAGGCATCACTGCAGAATATGGTATTTTACAGGAGGACAAACTGCTGTGGTGTAACGCCACAACAAAATAATTAGCACTGAGGGACATTAACTTTATTTATTTATTTTTCACATCTTTGCACCTGCAGACAACAACAACAACCCACTTCAAACTCCTTGGTTTACAAAGTTGATGAAAGTAAGTTTAAAGTGTTTCTCAAAAACAGCATCACCAGACAGTGTGTTTAATTCTTATTACTGAAGTTAATGACTTGGACTTGTGTTTTAAATGAAATATAAGAGCTCTATCTGAAAAATTTAAAACTTTCTGTGTAAACAGCAGAAATGTTCTTTAACATTCAGAGAGATAAATGTGCTTCCTTAAGTATTGTGCAAAACAAATGCCGAACAGAAGCCCCAACTGAGCTGGTCCTAATTTATATAATGTGGTCTGTTGAGATTCCCTGTTCTGTGCAATGCATCTCAATTTATTAATACTTTTAACCTCCCTGCTTCCTAAGTTTTGTCTTAATCATCCCAGAAGAAAACGAATGTACAGCACAGGGGTTGCAGCTTAAACGACTCCATGGCAACAAGCTCTGGCACCTCCTTGTCTAATGATGGGTATTTGCTGCCATCTAGTGGACAGCAGGTTATAAGCTTTGTTAAGTGTGCTGTAATGTTTGTTCTGCAGGGGTCACTGTGAGGTGTTTTTTTTCTTTTTTTTCTTTTTACATGTTTTAGTGAGTTTTGTTTATTGAGCCCTGCAAGAGCACATGTGGCGATGAGGCTGCTGTTTGTCAAATGACCACTAGATGTCAGCAATAGCTCAGGATGCATGGACTTTTAGAGAGGTGGTAAGGCTGCCCTTTGGCTTCCTTTACTTTTACCAAGAAGGTGTGAGTTTTTGTGACAGTGCGGACAGTCCTTCTTCCTCCTTATTCTCTTTCCACTTCCCCTGTGGGATCAAATTTATTCACCCTTTATGCAATTTCCTCCAGAGATTTATCCGCTTCATCAAATTTGTGCTACTCATCAGGAAAATGTTAGAAATATTTACACAGCTGAGCAAATGATAAACTTCGGGGAAAGAAAAAAGAATTAATCAAGAAAACAAATTTCAAAGTGGCTGATACAAAGGTTAAGACGCACTCAGAGGCCTGTGATTAGTTGTTTTTGCACTGTTGAATTTACACCCAATGCTTCATTCATTCCTCTTCCTGCAGTTTAGGGAGGAGCTTAATTGTCACTGTCCAATAGGCTCTTGAATTTTTAAGAAATGTGTTAAATACTCATAAAGCATCAGCATGTGTGTCAGAAAGTACCTGTTGATTGCAGATAAATGTGAAAACTCAAGGAACTGTGTGTGTAACTATATTTAGGTATGCTTGTTATTCAAAAGTGTTTATTCTTCTGCTTTCAGAGGCCAAAAGCAGGAGGAGAATTACACCTCCACCTCTCCTTTTTCACCTCCTCCCCTTCCCAGCTCGCTCCTTCCTTCCTCCTGAGTGGATTTTTCGGGGCAGTGCACACATCTCCCCCTCTCTCCACCCCCCCCTCGCCCCTGCCTCTCAGACAGCTCTGCTCCACCAGTTTTCCGCACCGTGCCGGCCCCGGAGAGGACTAAGAGAGCGGAAAGAGGAGCCAGAAGAGAGGATTTGGTGAACCGAGGAGAGACGCGCAGGAGGAGAGAGGGACCATGGCTGCTCTCTCTGCCTTGCTGAAGACCTGGGTGATACTGCAGACCCTGTGTCTGGCTCTGGCCCAAGTGGTGAGTGGACGGGGTAGACTGAGACCTGCTCTGTGCAGGATTAGCTGCTTTATTCTGGGGGTTCAGTGGGGGATGAGGGCCCTTAGTAAAGGGCTACTGGATGTTTTGAGATGTTGAAATAACTTGTTATGCTGACTGAAATTATCCAAACACTGCAGGTGGAATGAAAAAAGCCCTATCTGTGGTGTCCATCTGGGCTTATAGCATGCTTGTAGAGGAGAGATGGGTTTGAAATGGGTTTTCTGTTGTGGACAGAAAATGAAACTGGATTAGCTGCCTTGGATTATCATCTTTATCATATTTGGACTCCTATCTTTTGTCAAGATTGGACCGAAGAGTTACTGCAGTTGAAGTTGAAGGCTTTCCAATACCTGGGCTTTGAATGGAAGAAAACATGAAAGAAACTTTTTTCTCAGTTCATACCTGAGAGCACAGCAGCCATGACAGAAATGGAATCTGAAAATCACTGCTTTGACACACACACATACACATACACACGCACACACACAAATTTTGCCCACTGAGCGTGAAAGCTGCTGTTCAAACACACACCTACATGTTATCTACATGGACTTACAGTTTTCACTCTTGAGGATTATTCTTTTTGAATTTCCTTTTGACACAAATCAAAGAAGGATCTAAAACACCTTTCATCGTGACAGACTGCTGGACCTGCTGAGATGAAATTGAAGAAAATCAAAGGAAGCATTGGGATGGAGGAGGAGAAGGGGGGCTGAGATGGGGGTGGTGAGGGTAAACAGTGCCAGTCTCATGACCCCTCCTTCCACATTCCTCCCGAAAGCTTTGTTTTTACCTCTTCTCTGCATTACTTTTATCTCTTTTAGTCCAATTTTTCATCCCTTTTGTTCCTTTTTTACAGTTTGATATCACTGTACAAACTTACTAGAACCTCCACATTGAACAATATCATGCATTTCCATGAAGTAACACAAGAACTATAAACTGATATGTTTTTTTTAAAAAGATGGATTTAAATGTCTAGTGTTAACCCAAATATGGATATTAAAAGTCACATTTTTTAGCATATATTTAGTTGGTGTTTGCTGTATGTGAATCCCCCCCAGTATCAGCTAAATAATAATATCACAAAATCATATAACAGTTGTGGTAAATATGATAGATATGATAAATATCAAGATTGTACTGCTACATTACATTAGTGACTCTGTTCTTTCCCTTGTGTTTCAGAGGGGTCCACCTGGACCTCAGGGTCAGCCCGGCCCAGCAGGCCCCTCCGGCACCCCTGGATCAGACGGAATTGATGTGAGTATCTGCACAGGTTTGTCACAAAGAGCATCTTTGTGCTGAAGAAAAACCTACACTGTAGTTGCTTGGTCTTACCATCAGAGGGCACTGAAAATGAAAACAAGGCTGCACAAAAGAGCTCTGTTCCCACCAGAGAGAGGGGTCTTTGAGAAGGGACCCTCTTCTCAGTCCAGAGAGTGTGTTGCAGTAATGTGATACATTTGAAATATTTTTAGGGTTAACTCCACTCAGGTTGTGTTCTAACTGAAGCATGCGGGGGAAGTAGAGCAAGAATATATGTGCCAAAATCCTATATGATGAGGAACTGGTCATTTCAGATTTTTCCTCTGTAGACTTTTCTTTTGAGCTTCTGCCTCAGCAAAGGTGGGAGAGTCAGTGTGGTAGATTAAAACAAAAACAAAAAAAGAAACTTTATGACATAAAGAAAAACTCAAGACTTCACCAAGTCTGAAGGATTTTTAATCTGGTCTCTGTGTCTTTGTTTATCAACTCATTAAACTTTCATGTTGCATCATGTACTAAACCTGACCCTTATCTCTCTATAAACACCAATCAGTGAAAAATGTCTGTATTTCTTCCTGGTGTAAAATTAACAAAATGTATCATATAAATTTAAAACCCCAAGAGACGCCCCCACCAAAACAAGCACAGATAGTTTTGGTTCATTGTGGTTAAAGGTTCCTCATTTTCTGGAGCCACAGAACTTGTTAGCACTTACAGGTTGATCACTAATGAAAGACATAGACTGATAGGTGAGCAAATTAATGAGCTCCATGGAGGATTCAATGAAAGGGCATGTCCCCGTACTTTGTTCAATAAACAAACACCAATTAAATGGGTAACACTTGCCACTTTGTGTCTCCGCAGGGAGATAAAGGACCTCCAGGGCCCCCAGGACCACCAGTAAGTTTGCGCTGCCACCCTTCTTTATTCTGTTATCTTGTACTTTGGTTGCTCTGATTTATGCCAACTTAGTTTTGCTCATTAAAATATATTTTTTTAATGATTTGATTCTTTTTATTACCATTTCAGGGACAAAAGGGAGAGCCAGGAGAGCCAGGACCTGATGGAGCACCAGGAGAGAACGGTATTGATGTAAGTTAAATTAGTGATTACTTATTACAGACGAGTTGTGGTGGGTTTGAGGAGGAAATAGAGAGAGGAACTGCTTTGAAATCTTAATAAAATGACATCGGAAACTGAATCTTCAGTCCTGCAGTTTGTCAGGTTTCATATGAAAACAGCTTAATTAGGTGTTACAGAGGAAAAACACAGCGAAAATTGAGGAGAAGCAAAACTGGATTAAGGAACAGTGTGTAGAATTCTAAACACATTAAATTAGGATTGAAACAGATGGGTTTCAGTTTCTATGGACTACAGCTGTGTTAGATTAAATGCTGTATGCTAACAGGTATTTTCTTTCATTTTGCTGTGTTAAACTCCATCATTGTGCATGTAAAGACTAGTCTTTAACAATGAAAAGCAATTCTTGCTGGTGAATCTCAAACACTTGTTGTGACGTTTACACTTTTAGGAGTTTCAGTTGGTACTTTATTTATGTAGGTCTTGAATACATGACATTAATAATCCACATTATGGTGAGCCATGGCTGTTCACAATGTAGTAATCTATTTAATCTCTCACCATGGTTACTGATCTGTACCCAGATGCCATCCATTTGGCAAGAACTGTTGTTGACTTATTCTATTTAGTTTGATCCATTGGTCTGTGATCAGACTTTGTTGTCATTTTGCAGTTAAGTTGTTATACACAATTCAAAGACACACAGCAGCAATTTAACATAAGATGAGTCTCTCCTCCATCATGTTTCAACTGTAACACCACAAACATGTTGTTTCCTTGTCTGGCTGTGATGATTCTGTCAGTTTGTTGTTGTTGTAGTCAAGTTACAAGATATGGTTTTGCTTTATTTTGAAGGTCACTGGGCATCTTTGGGAGGTTTCTGTTCACGACCTCCTGTCCCACTTGACCTGTTTTTTTTTTTTTAAATGACGCATTGTCACAGAAGTATGAGTGAATAATACTGCTTACAGCCTTGATTGACAGCCACATATTACTTCATGATAACCATAATGCAAAAAAGAAGGAGCGATGGATTTTATCTTGAGCTCATCTAGCTATCAAATTGAAACAAATCAATACAAAACTTTGATATGACTTTAGTTTTTCCATTTGTGGTGCTTTCAAGCTGTTTAACATGGTTGTGTTTTTTGTTAACTGGTGATGTGATGCATCAGTAGAAGGCAAGTGACTGTTTTTGGTGTTTTTGGTCTCACACCCTGTGGTCCATTCAGCCTATCAGCAAAGATCACCCTATGTCACACATTATCGTGGATATTGACTAACTGGCCAACTAGCAGAACATGTCCAACTTTCCCTTTTTTCTAAAGGCTGAAAAAAGCCAAAGTGCAGCTCTGCTTGCAGCACAATTACAATCCTAACATCAAAACTAACCATAATAAGTTGATGATTCGCACAATATACTTGAATATTTGTGCAAAATCATATCATAAGTGTTTTTTGTGAACATTGTTGTAAAATGAACAAAATTATGGCACCAAAGATGATGACAACTATATTTGATCATACGCCCTCTTCTGGTAAAGTCTAGTCAGGCCAGTTTTGTACTTGTGCCCTATGCATCTTGCAAGCCACACTTAACCCTTTTTTTTTTTTTTGTACATTCAAAGCAATGAAACTTAGAACTTAGTCCTGAACGTAGTCCTGAATAGTGAATACATGTGATTTTTGTCAGTTTGTTGTCTGATGTTCCCATGGTGCTATAGTGGTGTTGTGATCTTACACAATGCCACAAGCAAACTGTCTAAGACCACACAGCCTTGAAAAATCATCCTTGGAGTTGCAAGTCGCCCACACCAAATGTTTGAGTGTAGCTGTTGGTTCAACACTAGCCTTCCCCTGTGGGATTGGCTGGGGACAAATATGTAAATCTGCAGAATGTTAAAATTCTCTGCTCTCAGTTTTAAACCATAATGTTCAGAAATAAATTATCCTTTCAGCCTATATGTGTTTTTCTTGTTTTTATCTAAATCAGTTTTAGCTGACCACTCTGTGTGTTCAGTGTCTATCATTTCTTAGGTTGCTATGTCTGTTTGATAAGCCAATAGATTCACCTTAGGATGTAAATGTATGCAACAGGCTCAACTTTTAATGGAGACAGAAACATGTATATCAGATCCAATTCAGACTGGAGCCACACTGTCTCTGTATACAGAGACAACAGCCAAATGCAGGTTTGTGACGATGCGTGACACATACAAAGGCAATTTACTGAGACACCATCAGTGAAGCATAATACAGTAGGAAAGTTACACCACGATGTCTTACATCAACAATTTAAGGTCAGAAATTTGAATTTCAAAGTATTTCAATGAGTACCCTTTAAAGGGTTTAACATCAATAAGTTAATCTCAGGGTTTTCTTGTTTTCTCACAATAGAAATATTTACAAATCTGTGCAGCAATAAACCTTGAGGTCACACGTATTGGTTTATTGTCAACAGCCTTATGAATGTGCTTTGCAGGAAAACTCTAAACGGTTAGCTTAATACACTTTTCTAAAGCCCTTATCCTTTGCTGATATAACCTTTTAGCCTTTTTTAATCACTTTCAGCAAAGAGCTGTTGAGGAAAAATAATAAATAAAACTTTACCCTTTCAAATTAAGCTCTACAGTAGTGTAACACATTTTACCTGAACTGTGATGAAGCTACTCGGTTTTCAGCTGCACTGATACCAGTCAATCTTACAGTGTAAATTTGAGGGGGAAATAGTCACATGCTAATTAGCCAGCACAGTCTCTCACATGCATTCCTCAGAGATTAAGCCACTAATCCGACCTGGAATCTCAATCTCAGTTTTGTTTCCTAATTACTTAGAAGAACAGTGTCAGGTTTGATCAAATGTGTCATTAGCTCTGTTTTAAGGTGAATTCAAGTCAAATACTTTCTGCAGGAGGCGCAGGTGGTTACTGCTGTATTTTCCTTTTGACCTCTAAATTCTTTTTTTGAGCTGTTTGTCCATGTTTAGTATTTCAGTTGACACCAACCTATTTCTGTCTGTTTTCAGGGTTTGATCGGAGCAAAAGGTGACCGGGGTCCTGTTGGGAGCCCTGGACCAAAGGCAAGTGTCCACAACTGTACCTGGAGGAACCTTTAAAAACAATCTAGGAGCATTCTCTGTTGTTAACAAAATGAAGCAAATACAGAAGTGCAGTTCCGTAAGTGTCTACTTAAAGCTCGCTCAAAAAGCCAATTCATTTATTTAGGGATTTAGGTCAAGTGGTAAAATGACCAACTTTCAATTAAGAAGTAAACACAAGCATGTTAAATTCTAAATTAAAAATTGCTCTGTTTCTTTGTAGTTGAATTATTAATTTAAAAAACAGTGTAGTGCTTATGTAGCTAACATAAAGACTTTGAATAATCATGAACACAACTGAGTCAGGTTGTGCTGTCGTTATTTGAGGTCAAAAGACACCTAAGCTTTACGTCTATTGGTGTCTAAGTTGATTGAAAATTAAGCTAAGTCAGCATCTCCTCTATGGTGATTGTCAGGAACCAACAGGTGACCTCACAGAGACTATGTCTATAGGCATGTCCTTGTCCTTTATGCCCTCAATGAAAACACAGATAACATTTTTCCATCGATTATGGGTCTCAAGAAATTAAAATCACCTCCTTTGTAATAGATGAAGCGTTGACATTTCAAAACAGTAGTTTAATGATAAACTTCTTCTCACCTTATAAAACCAATCCCATTACCGACCAAGTACAATATTTTCTGTCTCGAAAGATCTCTTCAGAAGTCATATACCTTCTCATCTACAGTTAACCTTGTATATGATTTTGTGAATTTGATCACATGAAAAAGAAAATAATTTGTTTTTTGCAAATCATAATAAAATAATTCATTTTCAAAAGATGACATACTCTCACTACTTTTTTTTCCTGTTCTTTGCAGGGCCAAACTGGACCTAGTGGAGAGCCTGGGGCTCCTGTAAGTAAACCAAACCTATTACCTATCACCTTGGTTTATGAAATATGAACATAAATACTGAGTAATTTTAATTTATTGGGTTTTATATCCTTTTTTCTGAATACCAAATTAGAACTCAAAAGTGGGAGCTGTTCTCATAGTTAACCTGCTCACTTTTGGACATGTAATAGAATTTAAAGTGTATTTTGAACCCAAAAAGGTTGTTAACCACTGGTCAAACTTTTGATGCACTGTATTCCATAAATCTAAAATGTTATCGTTGTGTTCCTTTTTCTTTTTTTTTTTTTTTTTTTAAATCAAGATGTATCTAGAGGTAGCAAAATAAAATAATGATAACATGGAGATTTACATTCTTATGTTAACTATACTTAAAATCTTAGATACTCTTCCTTGGTAAGTTTAATAATTATGTTTATCCAGTAAAGTGGGGTTAAACTAATTTGGAGATAATCCCTCTCATAAGGCTGTTATGACACTTGAAGATGAGTTGTGGCAGGCTGAATTAGGTGCCGTTTTTAAGCCTTGTCAGTTTCCTAACAAACATATTGTAACCCAGCTGCTTTCATATGGCAACCTCCAGAGCCTCTTTCTCTTCATGCCTGAATGCCTGACCAGCTGTGCCCTCTTTTGGGTCTACTTTACCCAGATGTTGCATATGTCTGCTCCAGCTGATATGAGCCTTATTGCTACAGAGCACACAGCCCTTCATAAAATCAGAACTTTCAATCTCATTTTTATGTGCAAATTGTGGATACAATTTTGTACACATGAGCAAATACAGAGCTGGTCCAACATTTAACAGAAAATCATCTGCATTACTCCTGTAAGCCACCGGGTGGAGCTCTGTATCCATGTTTGAAACAGCTCCCGGTATATTCCAACATTAAGTTCAGAGTCATCTTATGTCATGGTTGGATGCAGCGCCATTAGTTAAATCCTTTGTTTAGCATTAGCAGGCTTTCTGTCAAAGGCCTCTGCTCATGCACCCAGCTCCCTGGCTGTGCACAGACAGGGGATCCTGCCTCGTAGGCTGTTCTTCCTCTAAGGCTTACTTACTTAGTTAATTACTTTGTTTATAATTAACTCCCAGCAAAAGGCACAGCAAACACAAACTAATTGCGCTCTGTGTCTTTGTACCTCTTGAGCACTGTTTACCCTGACACTGTGCACACATATTACTGTATTACTGCTCCTGTTATTAATTGGCTTTGGTTAATTGATACTATGACAGATTGGTTCCACTTGTCATACAGTAATTTAACCTCTCATTCCTTACGTCCACACAGGGACCTGGCCTTCCAGGACTGGCTGTAAGTAGCATGTACATATGCAATTATGCCCCATCACTTAGTGGCTGTGCTTTGAGAATTGCAAATCACTTTGACTGGAGTGGGACGTGTACTCACTCTTCTTTTCGTTCGCCTGGGATGTGGATGTCTAGGGCGCTCCAGGACCAATTGGTCTTCCAGGAGAAATTGGAGCAACTGGTCCAAAGGTAGGTGTACTTTTAAGAAACAGCAACCAGCAGTGTTAAGCTGACTAACATAGTGATTCATTTTTAATTGTAATATGTACAAAAATGCACATTACTTGGTATAAGTACTTATTTGATAATGCCTTCATAGCTTGTGTAATGTGCTAATACCTTGATTCTAATACTTTTTGATTCACTCTTTCATCAAGGGAGTTCTTGGTGCACCTGGAGCTCCAGGACTTCCCGGCCCCCCTGGCAAGCCTGTAAGTCTTATCCTATTGTACTGTAATTGCTGTTCATTATTAGTAAAACAGTGGCTATTTTGGTCCTTGAATTCTTTGGAAAGCCAAGAGGTTTCAGCACTATTCAATTTCAGAGGATGTTGTGATTATGTCTCCTCATCAGAAACAAATTCTAAAACAAGTTTATTGACTAAAAGGGTGAGACATAAAAGAAATTTAAAACCAAAAGAAAAGTACATGTCATTTCCAGAAAGTAACCAGAAAAGTAGAACCAAAGAACACATCATTACCTGAACTGTCAAGAACATATAATTGTATTTATCAGTAAAAGTATTTCTTTTTTACAAGCTTTGCCATTAAAGAAAAGAAAAATGATTGTTCCATGAGTGCATAGATTTACGTTAACGCCTACCCCTAGCATTGCTTTCTATCATTGGAACAAACATTATAAAAATAATCGGTCATGTCACTGAGTGTTTCATAACTGAATGACTTTATTCAAAGTAGCTGTAAGTTTATGAAAACAAAGAATGAGCAGCTGATCATAAGCTGTAATACAATAAAATCAAAATTGAAACAAATGTTGCCTGTTTTAAAAAAAATGACAGTTTTTTGTCTGTTTTTCTGCACGGAAGCTGTTTCAAAAAAACTTGTGAGTTCTCTGCGTAGGAAAAACTATACATTTTCAGAGTTACTTAGAATTAAATCCTTTCCATCTTTTTTGTATCGACTGCCAGAAAAAAAGGTACCTGTACAGTGGTACAGCTATGTCTGATCAGCTTAGCAAGCAAACTGCCCTAATAATGGTTATCCTTCATGTCTTAAAATGGTCTTATTAACCAGATTGAAAAAAAATAAAGAACAGCTGGGAACCAACAGAAAGATTAATGAGCTACTAGAAACTTGGCTTTAAAGAAACTCAGAGTCAAATCAATCTAAACGCGGTTAACTTTTGTAATTGAATGGAATCACAGTGTAATACAAAGCAGAGACAACATCACATCAGCTAATGCTGTTTCAAATGTGTCTGTGTGCAAAACAAGCTGCAAAACACAACAACAAAGCACCTAGCACAGCTGGAGCTCAGGGCTCTCTTTTTAAGGTCCCAACTGATTGTGCACCGGGAAATAACACAAACAGTTTCAAGTCTCATATTTTCAAGATTTTATTCCACTGGTGTTTGTCTCCTCCAGCGTGCGTCTGTGAGTGGCTCCAAGAACAGGGTTGTGTCCTCATTGAGAGTGATGCTCCCAGCCCAGGGGAGTGTATTTGTTTAGCTTTAGTACCGTCCTAGGGTGAATAAACCCCCATTAGATCAGTGGGCTGTCTCATCTGACTGTAGCAGAAATACATCACAACCTGTAGAGATAGGTTACTTTCTCGCTCCATCTATAAAAAGAGGGAGGGAAGATGAAGGGAAAATAGAGAAAGCAAGAGAGATAACTGGATCAGCTCATTGGACTGTAAGCACCTATGACCAAGTGACTTCCTCTGTCTTTTTTTCTGATTTGTTTGTCTTTGTTTGTAGGGTCCCCCGGGAAAATTCATTGGTGGAGAAGAAGGCAGTGCAGAATTTCAGGTAAAAATCTCATACAAATGTTCTTTTTTTGTTCTATAAATCTGTTTTAACAGAGACAAATAATCCATATATTCCCTTTTCTCAACAACAGTGTCCTCTAAACTGCCCGGCAGGACCTAAAGGCCCACAGGGACTGCAAGGGGTCAAGGTAAGTTGCTGCTTTCTTGACTCAAGTTGCCATGAGGGAATAAGAGTCAGTGATTTTGTTGAGCTACAAAACTGTTGACCACTCTGCTGACTGAGTTTCTTTTTGCCTTACAGGGACACAAAGGACGTGCTGGTGTTCTTGGAGACCCTGGTAGCATAGGAAAAACGGTGAGCTGCTACATCCCTGTTAGCACATACAAACACAGAATCAAATACCTGCAAAAATATATAGTGAAGTCTCGCACAGCAACCCAACATTCACAACCAACAGAGGCAGGGATTAGCTCTAATGAAGCCCACTGAGGCACATGACTGGCACTAATCTGGCTGCGATTAGTCAGGCCTGGCATTGGCCCTGCAGTCAGCATGCAGCAAGCCGGATGAAAGCAGTGCAGAAGAGCCAGGTACATGGGAGAGTCAGGGTTCACGTAGCTCCCTCACCTCACTGCATTACGCAGAGCTAATGAGCACACAGTGAGCTCCAAGACAGCGGCCAGCCAGGCCTTAGGCATTAGCCTCTGATCTCCCCACACAAGGAGCCTTACACACTCAAAACACTTCATGCAACAAGTTATCATTCATCCCAGGCAGAGCAGATCAGCAGGTTATTTTAGAAGACTTGCCTCGACTCAAGATTGCTCTGTGGGATTGCTCTTTCTTTTATTCTGTTCAGAGTCACGCAGCACAATCTGTTTACATCCCCAGTAGCTCTCCACTGAAACTAAGCTATAAACTAAATCACAAAAACCATCTGCAGAATGATAAAGCTCAAAGCTTTTATGTTTGATCAATTACTAGTGACAATGGGGTGCTCAAAGACTAAAGAAATTAGTGCAAAGAAGAAGTACCACATTTATCTTCAGATTGATGAGGACTAAATTCAAGCCAACCTGCCAAATGCAGGTCAAACTTTTTTGAACAGATTATATCAGCCTTTCACAAGGTCAAAGATCTACTGAGGTTTGTTAATGATAATTGATGCTGAAAGACCAATAGGTTAATCTCTGAATATCTCTTTTCAATCACCTCTTAATTGAGAAGTTAACCCCTGTGGGAAATGCTCCAGTTCATTTTCTTGTTTGGTAGAATGATACAGGGCTGCCTGTTTGCTAAGATTTTTGCATGGAGTCAATTGGTGTAGTTTGAAGACCAGAAGCACAAGGGACAGGCTAACTGCCCAAAGCTAAAAGGTAGGCACACAGCTGCTCTGTATCTTAGTTGTTTGTTTTTTTTTTTTTTTAAGATGTCGCCCAAAGAAAAAAATAAAAATAAAAAATGAAGTGCAACATACTTAAAAGAGTTAATACCTGACCTTTATATATTTAAATGAAACAGATCGTCAGAGCCAGGCTAGCAAGATGCTAACTTCACTTTTGTCATGCCAACTTTGGCTATTCCAATTCTTTTAGGTACAACTGGATGCAATGCACTTGACAATAACTTAACAACAACACTAAACAGGCTCATTTGTATATTGTATATAACGCTGAAGAAGGAATAATGAACTATAAGCTGCTCAAACTGGTCCAGCATCCATCAGCATGGTCGATAGATGAGATAATGGAAGGTCCTGTTTAACCAACAAGTCCAGCTAGCTGACTTGCTTGAGGTATTTTTACTTGGTACTAGACTGGTATAGAACTTTAAAAACAAGTTTTGAGTTCAATAGCATGTTCATAAAAGACTGAATTTGGTGCCTGTCCTACGAGTTTCCTTCATTAACAGGCTAGCTTTAGCTGTCCCGGTGGCACAAGCTACATTTTTAACTAGCTTGACCACAACAATGTAGGACTTAAAAACCACTGCAAAAAATGAAGCAAGTCTTTATGTCTTATTTTGAGTAAAATATATCTTTTTTTTTTTTTTGATATGAGCCACACTCACCAGACAAGTTCAGAAAAATGTCTCATTTCAGGAAGTATTTTCTGAAAGACAAAAATGATCTGAATTGCTTGTGTGAGATAAATAAAAAAAATGCCAGTGGGGTAAGACAAAGGTTTCTTGTATTAAGATATAATTCTCATTTCAAGAAACACTGTCAGATTTTTTTTTAATTATTACAAACAATTCAGACATCATTTTTGTCTTTTAATATCTTGAAATAAGACTTCTTTCTGGACTTGTCAGTTAATTTGCCTTGTATAAAGTATGAAAAGACAAATTTTACTTCAAATAAGACACAAACACTTGCTTAGATCTCAGTTTTTTTTTATAGAGGCAGCATTTGATGTGTTTGAGCTTAATTCTGCCTATCTCTGAGTTTTAGGGGTCAAGGCTTCCCACAGCTTTAAGAAAAGTTCAACTTTAGCCGTGCTACAGATAGCCACACATACTGAGCATAACTAATCAGCTTGTCCTATTTTATTCTCTCCATCAGGGTCTCAAGGGAGAAGTTGGTATCTCTGGGGAACAGGGTATCCCAGGACCTCCGGTATGCTGACAGTTCAGACTTAGCCTTATCATGTATTTTGTTACTGCATTTTCACCTCATTTTGTCTCTGTGTCAACCTTTTTTTCTGCTCCCTTTAAAGGGTCCGATGGGCTTGAGGGGCTATCCTGGAATGATGGGTCCAAAAGGAGAGGCAGTGAGTATAATCCTTTCCTTCCTTTTCTTTTTTCTCAGACAGACTACAACTTTTGTGCCCTATTTTTCTTTGGATAAGGGTGTTCTCATTCTTAGATGTGCATGGAGGAGCCACAACCAGACCTGCCCCCACTATACAAACATCATCCATTACCAGCAATAGGGACATATGGAAATGATGCTAACACAAATCTCTCCCCTCCTCTAATGAGTTGGGGTTGTCTAGGTCCGTGGTGCCTCCATCTGTAGTTAATGATCCGCTGAAGCCATCCGTCTTACTGTTAACATTAGCCGCGTTAGCCAAGTTAGCGCCCCGGCTTAGTGCCAAAACAAGAGTGGCTGGCTCTCTGTGTAGCTCCCATTAGTGGAGTGAGTTAAGCGCTAATTACCCCTTTAACACAATGAATGGTTGGCCACCATGACTTAGCATCCACTCACATCAAAAGTGATTGATGCCTTTTTTTTTTGTCCTGCAGGGGCCCCGTGGTTACAAGGGCATCAATGGACCGGTAGGAATTCCTGGGCCTCCTGTAAGTACACACTTGTCCACTCCTACGTATCCAAAAAGACAGTGTAAATAAAGAAACAGGTACTCAATGAACACCACTTTTGTTGGCAGGGTGAAGAAGGCCCTCAGGGACCACCCGGAGATGCAGGAGACAAGGGAGACAAAGTAAGTGACCTCTGAAGTGCATTTTTTGTCATCAAACACAGAGGACATTTTTTTTAAAAAAGATAAAAATTGAACTTCAGAGAGTGCAGTGACTGTTGTAGATAGCAAATGCACTGATGCTGGTTTGGTTATCTTCTGCAGGGCAGCAGAGGCATCCAGGGCCCACAGGGCGCGGTTGGCAAAAAGGGAGAGAATGTGAGTATGTGCACTTTTGTTTGTGCTCGACACAGTTGAGCTAGATTACAGAGAGTGCGCCAAATGAAGTCCACTGACTCATTTTCCTGTTTTTCCAGGGTCTGCCGGGCATTGATGGAAAGGATGGCACACCTGGTGTTCCTGGAATCAAGGTGAGGGTTTCCCGCCATGAAAATGATGAGCAACTTCCATCTGAGAAAAAAGATGCCAATTTATTTGTCTTCTGTTTTCTTCTGGATAGGGGGGACCCGGCCAAGCAGGGATGCCAGGTCCTCCAGGTCCTCAGGGAGCAGCGGTGAGTGATCCTTCAGTGTAGAGGGGAGGGGGGGCTGTTTGCTCGAGAAAGCACACGCAAATACACTGATTGCATTGTCACTCCGGCCACGTAGGGGGTCAATCTGTTCTCCTCCTTGAGAAAGCCAAACGCAGACAAAGGGAACCAGCATGAAGTTGCCCCGTAAATCTTGGTGTGTTTTGTTTTCTGGGCTCTCATCCAGGTTAACAGCGACCCTGTGACCCACACTGTTTTAAAATTTAAACCACCTTGAAATAGCATTCTCCCTCCCAAGGCGGGTGATTTATCACAATCAGACTAGTGGGTATACTTGTGTGTGTGTGTGTTTGCGTGTCTGTAGGAGGGGTGTTCTGTTTGTGTGAGCGTCATTCTGACTAAAGGGTAATGGAGCGTGTGATACACACTTTGATATGTGGTCATTGCGGTGACACTAACACTGCTGCAAACTCAAGCACCATAACTTAGCTTGCTTTATGCCCCACTGTGATATGCCATACACCCAGGCACACGATTACTGCAAGGAAATCTCCCACAAGGTACAAACCCCCAGCTGGCGCTGCGCATTTTGATTACTTTTAGTATTGTACCTGGCATCAGCATTATTAGTATACACAAATAGCTCACTGTTACTTATGTTTGCATATACTTCCATATTTGTGGGGTACTCATGGCACACCATACATTCATGATAGAACAAGCGGGTGTGTGGTCTTGAAGAGTCTTGGCAAGAGTCGTCTCAATGAAAACATTAAAGATGGAGAGAAACGCAAGTCAAAAAGTCTCACGAGGAAATGTCAACATGATTGTTTCTACCGTATGTTTCGGTCTCATCTTGTTGATTCTGTCTACAGGGACTTCCTGGCAGCCCAGGTGCGAAAGGTGCAGCTGGAGATAAAGTACGTCTTTTGTTAAATCCTACATCCTATACTCAAAGCATTTTTCCTCACTATCATTTTTTAAATGTGTTCATGTTGCTTATTTCTGTTAGGGCGAGACTGGACCAAGGGGTCATGTTGGCCAGCAGGGTGCTTCTGGACCTTTGGTAACATAAAAACACACTTTTATCAAGTATTACTATTCTTACATTGCATATAAGCTGAACAATTTGCAAAAATAATGTAATGGGATTATTTTTCCCTGTAGTGTAAGTGCGATTTATTGTGCAATTATTTTTAGGATTTCCATCTTATGTGTTGTTACACAAACACAAGCAATGAATAAGTATTCTTTAAAAAATGCACCACATCAGATAAATAAAATCATGAATAAATAACCAAAAAAAAACTTTTTTTTCCCCCAAATAAGTCACTTTCATTTATATTTTTTGCTACTATCTGACTTTTTGTCCAAGATTTCTTCCAATTTTGTACCAAATGTTTCTGTTTTTGTCCCGTCTGCCCCCCTTATTCTTATTTTCATTGCTACTTTGTGCTGTTTTTGCCACTTTTCACCACTTAGACCGTTGCTTTTGCGAAGGTGTTTTCAACAACTTGGTATAGCAGGGTTGAGTTGCACTGGTTTAAAGCATAACACATCGACTGAAAAAAAATGTATCTAGTATTCTGACATATTATAGGTTAGAGACAAATTTCACTGTCTGGGGGTAGAAAATTGAATCAAGCTACATTGGGATCTAATTTGCACATAATTGCTCAGCCCTAGTTGCACAATTCGATGAATGATTGCCCTTACTATGTATTTCCCCAGGGTGAGCCTGGTCTTCCTGGTGAGGCTGGTATGGAAGGAGTCCCAGGACCTAAGGTAAAAAAAAAAGGGAATATTTGTATGAAATCACAACAAAGCTGCGAATTTGAACCCAATCTTAATCACATCACCTGACTTTTCACAGGGTGACAGAGGACAGAGAGGGGAAGTCGGGCCACCGGGAGTTGTCGGCAAGCCTGTAAGCTCCTTTGTTTTAGTCTTTTTTGTATCCACCAAATCATTAACTCATCCACTGGTTCCTATAAAACTTTAAATGTCTCGTTAAAGGGAAACAAAGGAGAGAGAGGACCCATCGGTGTTCCAGGCGCTCAGGGTCTCAGTGGAACCAAGGGAGACAAGGTCAGTGCTTGTGTTATAAAAACATGTGTTTAACTACAATATGAGCAAATATGAGTCCATAATTTCAATAAAATTCATGATAATTCAGTTGGACAATCTTACCAACAGGGGGCAGTGTTTACCTGTGTATAAAAGTCATGTAAAGTAGTAAATCACTGACTGAAGCAAGCATTATAAATAAGCAGCATAAATGATAATCCTCACTTTTTTTTGGTTTTAAGAAAGATATTTTTCTTACTTTGATAAATAAGCTGAAGGTTGAATCTATATTTAGTTTGACCATATTAACATGTGCTGAATTCATCTCTCTTTTTAGGGTTTCCAAGGAAAAGTTGGGTCAAAGGGAGACATTGTGAGTACAAGTTTTGTGCTTTCAACTCCTTTATAAGAAACAAATCCTTCATTGTTTTGTGTTATTTTGCAGCTCCCTGCTAACAGATTTGTTCTTCATTCATTCCTCTATGCTCTGCCTGATCTTCTTTCTCTCTGTCCCTTTCAGGGTGACCCTGGTGTTGAGGGATTGGCCGGTGAGAAAGGTGAAAAGGTAAAGATCATCACTGCACCACCCAAAGGTGTTTTAAACTTTGAGTAAAAAAATAAAAATAAAAACAATAAACCCCAGGCTTTAGATGAAGAGGTTTAAACATTTGGCTCCTGAGGCATCAAAGCACAGTGATATACAGCTGAAACTGTCATAACTATACACAAAGTTGAGAAGGAGAGGAAGCCTGTTTTTGAATTAGCATACAAATCCTCACAATAATCCAGATGGCAATGAGCTATTTACATGACAGCGAAGCAATGATGCACATTGGCCCTTCAAAGCAGCATTTTTGGGCATTCATTTACAAAATTCATTCTTGAATTATTGCTCAATGAGCGTCTGTGAGGCAGCGATGATGGATGGAAGTGATGAATTGAAAATGATGATCTCTCTGTGTCTGCTGTGATAGGGTTTGTCTGGTGAACCCGGGCCTAAAGGACAGGTGAGATTTAGCTTTACAGACATCTATAAAACTTTTTTTCTTTTAGTTTCTTCCTGTTCTTTTTCCTAAGACTTGGTTTATTTTCTTCTTTCTTTTTAACATCACCTGTTTCCATTCACTTCTCTCTTCGCAGCAAGGAATCAGGGGTGACACTGGACACAATGGACCCACTGGAGACTCTGGTAAACCTGGAGACCTAGGGCCACCAGGACTTCCTGGTCCCAGAGGACTAAACGGAGAGCGAGGAGTACCAGGCATGCCAGGAATTCTAGGATCACCAGTGAGTCCAAATCATTTTTTATCTTTCTGTACGATGCAGGCAGTTTATGATGCATGAAACTTCCTCAGACCGAGAGAGACTGATGCACTTAATTGTCTGCTGTCTTCCTGATGTTCAATCTTCTTCTCCTCTAGGGACGTGATGCATCAGACCAGCATATTATCGAAGTCGTGTTGAAGATGTTGCAGGGTGAGCGTCTAGACTGGAATACTCACCTTTGATGTCCATAGAGGAGATTAGATCAGGCTGCTACTTTCATCTTCTGAGCAATCAGTTTCCTGTCATCAAAGGTAACTCAATCAACATGATGCTCCTGCTTCTCCTGTTACAGAGAGGCTCGCTGCTGTAGCAGTGAGCGCTAAGAGGGCTGTGCTTGGTGGAGCAGGTGTGATGGGACCCCCCGGGCCTCCTGGACCTCCAGGGGCACCTGGACCTCAGGGGCCACATGGTTTACCTGGTGCTAGGGGCATACCTGGCATGATTGGAGGACCAGGACAGATCGGAAACACAGGATTGAAAGGTAGAAGCTCATACGATCAACCATGGACAACAGAGCTTTGGGCAGGAAATCTGTGGTTTGAGTTTAAACAGAGCAACACTTGTAATACTTTCCTGTTGTTTTATTTTATGTCTCTTTTAATCATACATTTCTCTGAATGCATTCTGTTTTTTTAAATTAAGTCTATCCAACTGTTTTATTTAAATCATTCTCTTTTTTTATTCATTCACTTTTAACAAATCCTTTTTGAAGATTCTTTATGATTTATATCCATCATGTTTCTCCGTTTTTCAAGTTAATCTTCTACAACCTTTTTGTAGAATCAGAGAAGTTTTTAGCTTGTTACAAAACTGGTATTGGTCCATCTTTATGACTTCCAAAATCAAACAAAACCATCTGGATGAAGTTCAAGTATTTGTAGGTTTAATTTTTAATCACTAAAAGCAGGTTGTACGTGACAAACAGGTTTATAGCACAAGCCAAAACAAGCTATACTAGCTTCTTTTTTTTTCTCAAAGCAAAACCACACCATGAGTGATGTATTTTGTTGTTCGAAGATTTTTGCCAGAAAACACGACTAATTTACTGAAGGGATACATTACAGCGAGTGCCTTGTTTTTACTTCTGCATTGACCCTACACTTTCACAGTAAAAAGCACTACATACTTCTGCATGTGCATTGCTCCAAATAGTCATACAAATTGCATGAGGGCAGTGTAACCTATATGACTGTCAGTTTATGGTTCTGCTTTGTTTACTGCTCACTTTTTTCCCATCTGGGATTTAAACATGTTGTGTTTCAGTGGAGCTTTGAAGAAAAATGTTAAATTCTTACATACACAATCCAGCTCAGTGGACCAATCACTGGGTTTACGGACTTGATTTCGATGCTTAGTTATATTTTAGATGAAGTAAACAATCACTCCAGTTTTTCAGTCCTGTACTTTTTGAGATGTCTTTCTCCAGACCCATTATTACACCACTCTCACTACTTTACAACCTTAACTTAATGAAAGACTAAGGGAGAAAGGATATGTTTAAAAGCAGAGAGGTTTTCTGCCTGTGGTACTGAAGCAAACTGGTAGACAAATCAACAACAGAGAAACCTGATGAAGGCTGAGCCTCCCATACTAATTTCAAAAGCTGTAGCCACCAAAAGTAAACATGCACCCTACTCGGTCAATGTTTAAAAGCAACAAGATGACACCATCCCTTCTTTAGGATTTGATGAAAGCACAAGTATAGCTGTTTGATCTCCTCCTTTTTGTCATCCTCAGGAAAGAGGGGAGCAAAGGGAGATAGAGGAGATCCTGGTAAACCTCATCCCGGACTACCAGGGCCCCCAGGAATACAAGGTAAGAGCTGAGCTACATCTCTAAACCATGAAACTCTGGGAGCTTTGTGCACATGCATGGAAGATAAAATAGTGTTGAACACTGACCACAGTTTGAATAGGATAAGAGTTCTGAAAGAAATTGAAGCATTACAGCTCATTCCACAGGAGAGACCGCTCAAAGGCATTTTAGAGCATCATTAACTTGAGGCATTGAACAGATGCTCTTGATCACACTAATTTAAACACACACTCCTCCTTCACACGCAATTTAAATATATGCATATGTACAGTTAAAATGCTCAACATACAGTAAATAACTTTACCTGTTTCGACACCTCAGGGCCGCCAGGTGTTGATGGTGTTGCCCGTGATGGTCGCCATGGTGAGAGAGGACCTCAGGGAGCAGCTGGAGAGGCCGGTCGCCCTGGTAAGGCAGGTTCGCCAGGCCTGCCAGGCTACTGCGAGGCGGCGATGTGTCTGGCTGCATCAGCATACACCTCTCCAAGACTACAGGAGGCAGGAACAATCAAAGGACCCGGTGTTTAGGAAGCTGTCACTCCATCTGCAGCTCACAACTCCTGGGAGAAAGAGAGAGAGAAGGAGAAGAAGAAGAAGAAGAAGAAGAAGAAACATGCTTTTCAGTGGGACAACATCAAGAACGAGGGGCGGGGGACGGTAATAATGACCCTCTCCTGATACCTGAAGTTTTAAGCGGTGGGACATACTCTGATTTTATTCCCCCTGAACACTGTGACAGCAGCAGCTCAAAGCTATCCTCATCTTTCTGCATCCTCTTGTGTTTTTGGCTGATGTCTGTCTCATACAAATATCCCAACCTGTTCCAGCTGTGAGAGAGGAGCAGATTCATTTTACATCTCAGTGTCTACCGCCAACATCATCATGCATGAGCTGAGAGGAGAACAAAGTGTGGGGAAGGTGCTTTTCTTTTCCAAAGTGGTCACTTTAAATGCTTTAACATATGTAATATTGGGTTTTAGTTTGTGTTTTGAAGTTTCAAAGCCCTGCCTCTCTTTCTGAATCACCCTCGATGCCTTAAAAGTGTACTAAAAGGAGCAATAAATGATCAAAACTTACCTTCAGTACTGTACTGTATGCTAAAAATGAAGTATTTTTCACGAGCAAGAGTGAAATCCTTGATTTACCTCATGTGTACATTGCCCCCCTCCCTCCTATTTCTGCTTTCTACCCAAATCTCATTTTAGAACTAACGACTAGCTTTATCTCTTCTTCTTGTTGCCTGGCAACAGCATATCCCAACGGGCACTCCCATCTCCCACAATGCAGTGCTGTAAATCTTTGTAAATGTGTGTTGATTATTATGTAGAGGAAAAGGAATGGGTTACGATATGCACCAACAGAAATCCTGTGTTAATGAATTCAGTGAGTAATAAAAAGTTCCTCCAGTTATAACGACTTTTTCTCCAAACGAATCGGTCGTAATGTGCGTCTATGCCACTGTCAGTTTTTCACAAAGTGTCAGCAACTTTAAGACTGATTTACCTTCATCAACAGAAGCTATTTATTGTTCTTTATATAATCATCTGTAAAGAGGGTTTTGTTTCTGGCTGTTCAGGTCAACCTAAACCAATAAAGAGGAATCTTTTATAAAATCTAATGTTCTTCTGTATCATGTGGGGAATATTACAAACAAGCTGTACAGCTGCTTTTCTTGCATTTTTCAGTTTTCCACTTATTGAAAGTATCAGTTCATGCATGTAAATAAACATGCTCCCACAGCTGCACATGCTCAGCTTTTGTCAACATTCTTGCACCACTTAGATCAAAACATCCCAATATGTGACATTATACCAGACTCTGTGGTTTAACTTTAATGGATCCCATTCCACACACCTGATCCCACTTAGTGTGAGTGCTTGGTGTAAGCTGCATGAATTTGTATTTAGTGTCTTATGTCTTATTTCTCCAAGAATTAAAAGTGCAGTATGCTTGATTTGCAACTCATCTGTACTCTCAACGATGAAGCAGCTGAGTTGCATTAGCTGAAGCATAAATCCCACAATGCATTACATTGGCAAGGTTTATTTCTGCCAAGTTATTACTAGCAGTCCTTAACTATGAAGCCTATGCAGATGTTTAGAAAGGTGCTGCTCACCTGCTGAGCACCTACCTCAGGCTGGCTGCAGTAGAACCAGAAAACATCCACACAAAGCCAATAAAGCCAAGCTTTACAGGTTTTAACTGGTTTTAGTCTAAGTACCTCATTTCTTTTCATCACACACTGGAGAGGAGTTACATTTTTTCACTACTCTTTTTCTGTTCAATCTTTCAAACTTAAGTTTTGCCTATGTAAGGGGTTAACTTAACTGACATGCACCCCTTAGCTGTCAGCCAAGAACTTCATAAAGAATTCCCCATCATTCATTTTTTCAAAACTACTTCAGTCCACATCTGATCGTTTACAAAACAAGAGAAAAAAAAAGTCAACATGTAACCAAGCAATTCTGTTGACAAGTGTGGCTCTAAGCATGCCAGACCTATAGGTGGCAGTGTTTTTCAGACTTGAAACCAGTGCCCCCATAATTGAGTCTCTCCCTCCACAGATTTGAACCTGAACATGGCGCCAGGATTGATAAAGGGGTTTGCTCATTTTACTTACGTTAAAGAACAAGTAATAAGATGCAATCAAAAAAATAAGAAAGCTATTCCTGGAACTAACAGGCCCACAGTATTCATGTTTGCTGTATTTATGCCTGCCATTAACAAACATTGCGTAGGCCCATATGTGACGTTGATAGCTTTGGGATCCAAAAACTCTGTCTGTGTCCCAGATTGTGAACCTCTGCACTTACTCTCACTATTTTGAGTGTGAAGTGCATTCACACTGATAGCATGGGAAAAAAAACCCTAGCACATTGATTTTCTAACGGGCGCAGTCATTACAGTGGTCGCCCTATTGGCTACGTAGAGAGAAGGACAGGAACAGATCAAAAAATGGTTGATGGTTGCAGTTAATGAATAACAGTAGGACAACTGTGAATGGTTGCGAAATGTGATCATAATTTTCGGTAACTGCAAAGCTGTGTTTGCCTATCTCAATATCAGAGGGAGTGAGCAGTTCTGTCAGTGGTGCTTTTATTGTGAGGAATGTGAGTCCGTAGAAGACTCTTTTGGAGTGAGCCTCTAACCATTATTCCTTTCTATCAGGGTTTAGTTTGTTGGTGCTGGGTTGGTCCTTTCAGCTCCAGCCCTCATTGTCTCTTTGGAGGCAACCTTGGCAGCCTTCGTGCTTTTTGTCTATTTCCTCTGGTTCTCTGAAAGTTAAGTCTGTCGTCAGCTGCTGCTCCCACTTGTTTCGTGAAGGGAGCTGTCATTTCAGTTCCATCTTCTTCCAACCAAATGCTTATAACAGCATTAAGTTGGTACCTGTCCACATGTCTCACATCTCGACAACATCTTTTTGCAAAAAAAAAAGAATTCTGATCCTAAAATTTCCACCCTACAAAATGTTTAGATGACAGAATATAAACAGACCAGACAGTTCATGGGCATGATGATGAGACTGTCTCTGAACAAGCCTTACAGGCACAGATATATTTGAAAAAGAGCGTACTAAAACTACAAGTGACAAAGTGGCGACCACAGAAATAAACACAACACTTGTAAAACAAAAGACACAAAACCAAAAGGAATGTAAAAAATTGCTCAAATTAAAAGAGAGGATAAGCATAAACCAAAAAGCTGACAAAGATCAGGGATAACTAAAGAAGTTGAAAACCAACAACAAAGGGAGAAACAAAGGGCACGATGGTGAAACCGTCTCAGAACAAGCCTCAAATGTGCATATATATTTGAAAGGGGTGTACCCAAGCTACAAAGTGACAAAGTGGTGACCAGAGATCAACACAACACTTGTAAAACAAAAGAAAAAGTAAACAAAGAAGAAAAAGAAAACAAGGTGCGAAATTAATAAAAAGGAAACTGGATGACTTCAAAGTAACACATTCCTTCAACAGCCTCATAGAGAGGATAAATATAAACAAAAAACTGACTAAGATCAGGGAAAACTATAGAAGTTGAAAACCAACATCAAAGGAATAAAAACAACATCAAAAAAACTTTCAAACACTTTTGATACAATCTTATGTTTTGGCACTAAATAAAAAGAAACAAGTTTTCAATCAACACATGATGCAACATCTTTGAAAGAGCAATTTTATTCTGCAAAAAGGTCGAACATGTTCATCGGTTAAGCTTGTGAAAAACAAAGGTCTGGCTCATAGTTTAAACTGCTGATTAAACAACAGAGCTGCAACGTTGGGAGTGATTTAAAGCTCCACACACTTACATGTATAGAAATGATAAAAACAAACACTGCCAGCCTTGAAATACAGTCATATCATACAACAAAAGCCTTTTGTTGATTCTTTTTAGAATATTTTCTTCAACTTTATGCAAATACGAGGGCTTGGTGGCCATGCTCAGTGAATTGTTACAGTACATGTGGAGAATGAGCTGTATTATTGCTCTAATCTTCTTAAACAGTGACTGGTGAAGCAGACAGATGGCTATTGCCGGTACTTTGAATACAAAATGAGATGAGATGCTTTCAAATGGCTGTTATTCCCAAAAAGACTGGATTTAAAATGAGAGGAAATTAATTTAAGCCACGTAATTACCACCGCCAATATGCCTCCTTGTGTAAACACATTTTTTACTATAAATAATTTGTCTTCTACTGAACACATTACACCAAGTTGAAAGCTTATAGATCTTAGGACATACCCCTTTGGCATTTTATGTTGCTGCATATCCACTGAGACAAAAAAACAAGTGGCTGGCCATGCATAAGTCCTTTATCAAATCTGTTGAAAAAGTATAAAAAGCCACTATACATAAATATAAATATATACAAGGCAGTCAGTTCCAACAAAGAGGGGATGGAAGCACATTTCTACATCAGTGATGACTGTACTGGAATACATTTTGAGGGAGTTTCTCGGAGGTCAAATTCACGTATGTATCACAGCATAGACACCTACACAGAGTATTAGAAATGTATGAGATGCTTGGTGTGATCCTGTGAGGGAGCAAAAGAGATGAGTGGTGGAGGCAAAGTGTGACAATGATAATGTATGTTTTTCTTCCTGCAGAGCAAATGAAAAGTAAAAATAGAAGAGGCCAGCATTAACCAAGGTGAAGAAAATGCAGATTGTGAATCTTATCACCTCTCTTGTTGTTGATGATGTGCTAAAAGGATGAAACACAGTGAGAAATCAGAGGAAGTAATGAAGCACTGACCTGTTGTTCATACAGTAAAAGTGATGCATTAAAAAATATGCTGCTGGTGCTCTTTGAAGGCCTCATTGCAGATCTACAGAAGAAACCTGTGTGGCTAGATCTGTACAATTCAACAACAAATGAACTGGTGTTACATCTCATAGTCGGGTTAAATAACTTTCATCTTTGGCTTCCTGTCTCTCGTAGTCTCTTTGGTTCAGTCCTCCTTTTTGCAACCTTCTACCAGGGACCCTTGACAGGTGGGCCCTTAGCGTTGTACTCTACTTGATGGCTCATACAGTCACTAGGGTTACAGCGGCCATCTTTTCCCTTTGACCCTGCTGTACCAGGAGGGCCTGGAATGCCAGGAACACCCTGTTGGCCAACAGAACCTGGTGGTCCCATTTTTCCGTAGCCTGGAGGACCAGGAATACCTGTGGAGGAAAGACAAAACGTGAAAGAGGTCCAATTTTGGCTGTGAATTAGATTTCACTTTTTACATTTGCTGCCTCATTAATACTTCACAAAAGTCTGAATTTATCACAGTAACCAAGACAATATAACAGTGCTCTTAAACTTTACACAATTATAATGCAGTCAAATCAGGCTCAGCTAACATTCAGCTTCCCTGCAATTAATAGGTTCCCATTTTGGTGGTAAAATTAATGGCCTTTTGGATTTGTTTAGGATTCAGGAGGATTAAGGGATATGCAAACATGTGTTTATTGAAACATTAAGTAAAGCAAATTGACCTAAAATAGAGTTTGAACCAGCTGTGAGGAGTTTCCGGAATGCTAGCGCTAGCAGAAAAGACTCACACACCTTTGCTCCTGTTGTGATGAACCAAGGCATGTGCCAGTTTTGGTTTGTTTGGGAAAAATGAATGAGGAGCAGATCTTTTTAACTCTTTTTTTTTTTTTCCAAGATAACTTTCACTGGATACAACACAACGAGGTAATGTATTTATATGTTTAAAATGTGACAATTGTTAAGAACATGAGGATTTGTTTAGTAGCTGGATTTACCACAGCTCAGTGCTCTGAGACATATCAGAACAAATGTGACCTAACTCTTCATTTTATTGATAGACTCAAGTTTGAACAGACTATTGCACTATAGCCTGTGTTTTCGCCTGTAGCTCCTGTTTTGACCATAAGCCCATCCTCTATCACACTCCTGTTTAGCTTTCTCTTGTTCTGTTTCTGTCCAATAGTCTAGCTCCTGTTTCATCTATTACAACTAAATACATCACAGAAATAAATTTCGGCAGAGAAAAAAATCAGACCTCTCTTTTTTAATGCTCAACTTTTGTCAGCCGCCATGGTGATGTCATAAAGAACATGGCAGTAAATATGGCAGTAAATCGATTTGGTCCTGCTGGATTATCAGCAGTTATATCTACAGATAAGACTTTTTCCCGATCACTTAAAAAGTCATGCAGTCCCTTTAAGCTAAGATACACTGTTTAATTTTACATATCATGCGTAACACAATTGCAAAACTAAAGGATGATAACGAATCCTGCACATATTTCTCATAACATACGAGCCTGGCTGCAACGAACAGCATCAGATTAGCTTTGAAGAACCAATCGGTAAGTCTGATTTTCAAATGAAACCTAATTCATAAAATGTATTCCCTAGATCAAACACGTTTTGTCAATTTGTAAACTTGTTTTCAGTTTGTAAGACATCTTATGTCCACAGTTTCAGCTGTAGCCTTGCTGTCAGATTAAGGTAACAAAAGCCATTCTTGGTCAGCTTAAGGTTTGTCATCAGCAATGACTTTACTTGATCTTTTACTTGAAACCTTCCTTGCCCCCCCTGAGAAAGCAGACAATCTTTTCCCTCTTTTGTTGCTCTGTTGTTTCTAAGATGATAATTTAATCTCTATGAAATGTAACTTCAAGGGATAGAGATCCTTTCTACGCGACACAATGTTCAAAGAGAGTCTTGTAAGTACATAAAGCGTCTCTACTTAGACGATGTTATTACCAAAGGAACATGCAGAATCATTAAAAAACCATTACATCTCTGTTTTGATCATTTGATGTACCAACAGTTGCTTTTTCAACCATCAATCCTTGACAACACAAAATTAACAAACTGCACCCTGTAAAAGAACTGCTGATACTTGTTTGTTCATCCACCCAAAACTATCAAAGCTCCACCATAATTAAAAAAAAAATTGTAGACTCTCAGATGTTGATTTATTTGGTGGCTATTGGCTGGGTAATTTCAATTATTTAGACCGATGAAACTCTCATTGTGCATGCCGTGTACTAGCTGTCATCAAAATAAAACTTTTGAAGTAACTAGAAAAAAAAAAAACATACTTTTTTCCCCCCTGCTGTTTGGCTTAGTATATTGTGTGGCTTCAAGTTGTCAGACCCACTCAATTTTGTCTCCAGAGACAAAATGTAACAGAAGTGTTGGGCCCTTTCCAGAAAAGCTGACTGTGTTTTAAAATACCCACTCAAAGCAAACCCTGCCTCCTTTCTCTCAGGATCTTGTGTTTCAACATGCTTTGAAGTCAGTGAGTGTAGATACAAAGACTTGGCCTAACGTCAGTCAATTTAAGAACAGGTAAAGAGCTGGAGCTGGAAGGGGTCTTAAGCATCCTTGGTAACAGCCTGAGAGTGTTTGTCAGTTAAGTCAGTACAACCGCTATTCATGCAAAACATTAAACTTTTCATTATCTTAGAAATGAATGAGTTGAAAAATGAAAAAAAAAAAAGACCTGCGTTCCGGTGTGTGTATAGGACTTTAAGAGCTTGTGGAGTCAGACTCAAGTGAAAACTCCAAGAACTGCCTTTATTAGCTACACGTCAAAACTATTTAGAGTAACAGTAATTTACTGGCTATACTGCTACCTGTAATTTACTGTAATTTTACAGGGTCTTATTGTGAAAAATATAGTAAGTAATTCGAACTAGATTTATAGTATATTGCTATAAAAGTGCAAAACTACTGTATTTTACTGAGAGTAGTTTTATTCTGCTGTAAAATTACAGTATCTGCGCTCTAGAAATACAAGAACTTATCATTGACAAGGAGAGCAGTGATTTAGCAACATTTATAGCATTTCATAAGTGGTATTGAAGCCAGCAAACCATCTGTGACATTTATTGAGAATCCACTTTTTTTGAAAACGTTCATGATGATATTTTTTAACCACGAAGAGCCCTGATTGTCTTTACTGCAAAGCACAGACATCCATCATGTTCCCTCCTCACCCATGGTAATAATAACTACTAGGTTACAATTCATAAAGGCATTCTGGGCGTTACCTCTCAGCGCACCATAACCCTCCCAGCCGTTTTGCAGAGCTACAGCTCACAAGCTTTACCTTTTTTTTTTTAACTGTAACATAACTATTGCAATGGTAAGTGAGGAGGAAACGTGGCTCAGCAGCAGACCCCTGACAGTAATCCTCAAATGGAAATAGTAAATAACTGTTAGTAGGAGTATGCAACTGTTTATACCATAGGTGACTGTTGAGATCCACAGAAGGCATTGTTAATACAGTATTTTACTGTTGTACCAAAATACTGTACAGTGTTGTTGGGATTCTGCTGTAAATTGACATCAAAGTCTTAAAGTGTTATTTAGCTGCAGTTTTGGAGCAGCTAAAGAAGGTGGGAAACTGTGATTATTGGTGATATGGTTTGTGATAAATGGAAAAAACACCATGCGCTGTAACTTAGAATTGTAACTGTACAGTTCGTACAAGCCACCTCTGGACAGTGTCACCTGAAGGGACTGGATCTCTTTTCATAGCTCTGCTGATGGCATTCAGCTCCATGTGGCCGTGACACCTGATGGCACTGACTCATTTTCAGGAAATATTTTAGATTAAAACTCAGATGTCAGAACTTTGAACAAATGAACCAGGTCAGAATTGAGCCTATAAACAAAGAAGTACCTCTGAGAGAAACTGGCCTTCAAACTAAAAGCACTTCAACTCAAATAAAGCCAAAGAAATCTTCATGTTTTATCAGATTCTGATTCAACTTTAAAGCATGCTTGCTCTATCCTTAAAGCAACATTTTATCATTGAAAGAACATTTTTGAAGACAGATTTTTATTCTCTCTTTCTGAGCAACACCAAGAGACCAAAAGGTGTTTTTAAAAATCCCAGACTACACTACTATAATGCTCTTCTTTCTAAATAAACTAACAATTAACCAACAACAAATAATAAAAAAGGCAAAACACAAGTTGTGATAGAGAAAGAAATCACACATTACAACTCATTTAAATGTTTTTTCTTGTCAGTCTTGTTTTATGCAGCTAATGAATCTTGAGGTTGCCATTCATGCTTTTATCTCCTCTTATTTGGATTACTGTAACTCTTTGTACATGTGTAAAAACCAACATAGTGTGCAGAATTTACAGCTAGCAGCACAACTGGTCAAGGAAACCAGAAAGAGAAAGCATGTAACTCCTGTTTTAGCTTTCCTTCACTGGCTCCCCATGACCTTGAAGATTGATTTTAGATTTTATTGTTGACTTTTAAAGCATGCTCTGGACTTGCTCTGAAGTACATTTATTATCGCCTCAGTCTGTGTCTGCCTGGTCATAACCTGAGGTCATAAGTCAAGGCTCTGCTCGCCATCCCAAAATCAAGGCTGAAAACCAAAGGTGACCAGGCTTTCTCTGTCAGAGCTCTCACTCTCTGGAACAACCCAACTGAGGTTATGAAGCTGCAAACTCTTTATCCTCTATTCAAGACACATTTTTATTGATGCACTTTTACAGAAGACTTTAGCTGAGCATGTTTTAATCCTCGTAATGCTGCTTTAATTCTGACAGTATCGCAGGTTTGAATTGAATCCATATCTTTTGTTATTTGAATTGTTTTTGATCTTTTGTTGCTTTAATCTTCCTGATTCCTATTTTCCCTTTTCCTTTTCTTTACTTGGTGTTTTCTAACCTGTGAAATTGCTGCTTCAACTTTCTTCTGTTCCTCCTCACATTTCTCTTTAATTTCGTTTGTTTCTTTTTAAATGTTCATTGTTATTTGCAAAGCTTGAACTTCAACTGTTTTGAAAAGTGCCATATAAATTCAAATTATTATCATTATTATTATTTTCTACTTAATTTGTTCAAATAGTTTTGCAGGATTTTTATTTTTGCAGAAACTTGTTTTCAATCACTCCAGAGCTTGAAGAGCTGCATTTAATGGCATTAAAGGCACAGTAAAAATAAACCGATGGATTGTCGGACCCCTGGGTGTCAGACCCCTTGTTACGGGCCATCCGTTACTTGAACGACCGAGAACATATCACGAGAAATTGTACCGAACCAGATGGCTACAGGCCAATGGGAATACCTGGTGCACCTGGAGGTCCTATGTCTCCCATCTCTCCCACACCCTTATCTCCTTTTGCTCCTTGTGGTCCTCGTGGTCCTACAGAGGGAGTCACACATTAATAAAAGTATAATTTCAATGATATCACAGTGTTGGAGAGATGAGTGATGTAGCAGACCTGGGGCTCCAGGACCTCCTGGTCGACCCTGTCTCCCGAGGTGTCCTGGAATGCCTGGTGAACCTGGAGCTCCAGGACTGCCAGGCATTCCATCTTTTCCTGGGGGTCCGGGCCGACCTGGGGATGACACCATCTCTACTGGCAACTGGCGAGACATGTAGTAGGCCATTCTCTCTGGGGAGGGGAAACACAATAACAAACAATGCAGCAGGAGCAGAAGTGTCCCAGAGGACTTACAGGATAATTCTTCTGAAGAGGAAAAACTCCTCTGCTGAGAAAATGTGACTCTGTTCTAGAAACTGCAGAATCATCCAAAGTAACTGATGCAGTAACAATATGCAGAAGTTTACACGGTCCCTCACCTTCAAAGATCTTGATAACCTGCTGCCTAATGTAGTTCTTGATTTCATCATAGTTGACCACAGCCTGTTAAGAGCACAGAAATGAGAAGAAAAACAAAAGAACAATCAATCAAAAAAGATAATTTGAAATATTCATTATTTACAAGAGCAGATGGTAGCTGGTGAATACTTCTGGCTATTCTATTTGTCATTGCCTCCTTTTGAATCTGAGCTGCATGGTTAATCATTTAGAGCTGGTTCAAAGTTTAAACTACAGCTTTGTAGCAGTGAGTGTAATGAAAATAAATCTCACATCATTTCCTGGGGAGCCTGGTGTTCCAGGGAGCCCAGGGGCTCCGTCTGATCCTGGGCTTCCCCTCTCTCCTCGGGGTCCTGCAGGGCCCATGATGGGCTGTGCGTCTTTGGAGTGGTAACCCCCACCACCTGGAAGACCTGGTCTACCTCTCTCCCCTGGTGGACCTCTGAGACCTTGTGCTCCTGCTTCACCCTGGGACAGTGAAACATGCACTTGTATGACAATTTTAGAATAAAGACAATGAGAAAATGCTAATTGTAGTTCATGAAGAGGAGGTAGATGACATATAGACCTGACATGACCGATGCTCATGGGAACTTATTCAAGGGGGGATATGATGCTTTCAGGGGCTGTACAGTGGTGCAGTGGTTAACGCTGTTGCTTCACAGCGAGGTCACAAGTTCAAGTCCCAGCTCGGGGGAGGTGGGCTTTTCTGTATGGAGCATGCATGTTCTCCCCCGCATGCATGAGTTCTCTCCTGACTAAAAACATGCTCATCAAGTTAATTGGTGATTGTAAAATGGGAGTGTGTGCATTAAAGGTTATCTGTCTCCATCTAGCTCAGGGTGCAGACAGCTGGGAAAGGCTTAGCCACCTGCAACTATGAGCAGGAGAAACGGTGGAAAACACATTGATAGTATTATGCTCCCCTGTATTTTAAACATGGATACAAAGTCACAACACTGGACTTTTATACAACATGTCAATAATTCTTTACATTTCAATGTGAAGAATTACCTGAACCTGTGCGTAAATTGCTAAAAATGGTATGTCATAAGGACAGCAAAGGATCATCTTTAGACTTGTTGATATGATTTAGTCATTGCATAAGGATTCCCTCACTGACTGATGACACTTTGGAGGAATGGATCTCAGACAGACTGATCTTCCCATAGCTGTGGCTCAACAGGCCTCCAGGGGTCTGACCAATCAGAGGGAAGTGGGTTAGTGGATTAAGGGGCCTTGGAGAGACAGCAGATAAAAAAAAGGTGTTTTAGATGCAGGCTAAAACAAGGCTTTTCTTGAGGCCCGGTGTATTGGGATTTGTACTATATGAGTACCTGAAGGATGGTATAAAACATCATTTAAACATCAATTTAAATTCCTACTCACTGGTTTAAGGTAAGACAGCTATCAATCAAAAGTAAGCCAAATTTACTGGATGTGCTGTTTAAATCTTGAAAAATCTGTAACATTATGAAAAAGTTATTTCTTTTCGTAATTCAAAAAGCAGTACCTAGTCAGACATTTCAAACCTTATGTTGTTTTATCTTCAATGATAATTTGACGTATAGCCTATAAATGAGAAATGTAGTACCTCAAGCTATTAAATATCTTACAGGAGCAATATTTATAACATCAGAAAGATTAAAGATATGTTAAATTTCTGAGAAGTTTGTTGATTCATGACAGTTTTTATTTGGAGCCCATTTGCCTCCATGCTTTACCCTTGCTTGGGTAAACGCGCACTACAGCACAGAAACAACATGATTCTTTTTTAATGTCTGCGCTTTCACATCCTTATCAATAACCTCTTCTAAAATGTTCAATCATATGATACTGGCCTTCAATTTAATAGCAAAAAAATATCAGTTGTTGTTGTAAAAAGGAAAAATCATTTTTTCAGTATGACCACTGCACATTGATGGCTAAACAAAGCTAAGCTACTACATTTTAGCATAGCTAAAGAAGGTATATAATAATGCCTGAAGGAGACAAATTTTAAAGACAAAAGGCAAAAGTTACCTTTAAAACTACCTCTCTCGAACAAATGATGGATCAGAGAGAAGCTTTAGGTGTAAGTCAGTACAAATCAACTGCTGTTTGTTGTTCTTTGCGTAATTTAGCTGAGATTAGCGAATGTTAGCAACTCATAATAGTTGTTTCATATTTAATAGAAACAAGTGGTAAAACAAGCATGGTTTCATTCTGTTTATGTCTCTCAAACAAAAAAAGGTACTTCTTTTTGATTTCTTATATGTCTTGGGTGTTAACCTGTTTAGCTAATTCTGAATAATAAATGTGACTTCCATTGTCTGGCTCCAGAGAATGAGAAGCAGACCCTTCAAAACAAAATGTGTCTACATCTTTAGTATCCACACAATGGGCCCATCACTGCTGAGGTTTAAATACACTTAACAATCGTGCTACATTAGCGACAGTGATTTATCGAGGACAAAGAAACCTATAATAGACGTCTAATGTTTGCATGTCACCGTCAGACAAGTAGCTCTTGAAACAGAGAGGAGGGAGAAGAATAGAGGAGTCCATTCTTGTCTTTCTCCTCTGTTCTCTTCTACACAGCTAAAACCCTGACAATGCTATCCTGTCAGCATGACAAATAGCCTCATCTAGCATCTCTCCTCTTGCTTAATAGCATTATCCCAGAGGCAGAGAATAACTTTATCATTGTATCCACCTACAGAGCTGTAAGCCTGCGTCAAAGGAGAGGTCCAACAGGCTCTAGGGCTGCAGAGGTCTAGCAGGCAGCCGGCTGCCAGCTCGCAAAAGGGTGAAGTGAGGTGAGAAGGAAGGAGGGTGTCGGTGGATGGGTGGGTGGGTCGAGGAAGGTTAGTGGACTGATGACTGTGTTAAGTGTAGGTGCTGAACGGGCAGAAATAAGAGAGCAGACCTGTTCAGCTCTGTAGTGTGCTGACCTCCCTGAGCTAACAGAAACAGAACAAAGGAGCATCTCGCCGAATAGTGATGGTTGGCACAGGTAATGGATGATTGATGCTCGTCTTGACAACACACCATCCCACATTACATTGTACCACCCTGATTTGGTACCTTTTGACCCGGCTGCCCGCTGTCCCCTGGCAGGCCCACCGCTCCCTGTCAAAACAAAGGGAGAAATATCCATCAACTGAATGAAATATACACATCACCACATCGATCTCTTGCTATTATTCTTAAATGGGGACAAACACCACACCCAGACATTACTCACATCTTTACCCGCAGCACCGTCATTGCCAGGCTCGCCCTGGAAGACAAAGTCACAAAGGGAGAGGAATATGAAATATTTTCTGCAGGATTGCAGCTCTGCTGATTTATTAAAATAGCTCTGCTTCATGAAGTAAGCTGATGTAGAGAGGTTTTCACCATAAGTCCTGGATGACCTGGTGGCCCTGGGGCCCCGGCCATTCCTGGAATGCCCCTCTCACCAGCTTGGCCCTTGTCTCCTTTTATACCCTGTGACACAAACAGAAGTTCAGTGAACACATGCATTGTTTGCACTTATAAAAAAGGTCAGAAAAGTGACATTTTTTGATCCATCTCATATTAGGTTACTGACACTTATTTTCCCATCAGGATTGTTTCCAAATGGGTGTTAAAATCCTTATTCATCATAGATACAATTTTCTTACATTAGGCCAGGGTTCTTACCACTCCTGATGGACCAGGGGGCCCCGGTGGACCAGCTGGACCTGTGGCACCCTAGCGGAGAGTTAAAAACACATTACTTACTCTGAAACCTGTATTTTCATAATATCATACATTCAAGAGGTGAGGAGTGTAGTGAACGTACAAGGTTCCCAGGGGGTCCAGGCCTCCCCTGAGTTCCTGGGGTGCCAGGGTCACCCTGGAAAGGTCAGAGATTGACTTTTAGAGTACTCCAGATTCAAACTGACTCTGCTCTTTGCAATGGGCTTGGAGGCAAAGCTTAAAAATGTGCAGCACATAACTCAAAATCCAATAAAGCTGTTGATGGCTCGGAAAAACACTCACATCGTGGCCCATTCTCCCCGGTGGTCCAGGTGGTCCAGAAGGTCCAGCTTCTCCCTAAATGGATGCAACATGCAAGCATGAGAGTAACTTATAACTGTTCTGCAAGTTTAGACACAAAAAAATGATGTAATCCCTGATGTGTCAGTTACAGTTTTGTGTTTAACAGTTTGATAAAAGAATTTGGCCCAGTGCATAAAAACAGCCAGTCAACAAACAGACCGACATGTTGTGAGGGTACAGCAATGATTTCTTGGCTAACCTTCTGTCCTGGAAAGCCAACATGGCCAGTTTTCCCTTTGAATCCCTGAGGAGAGACATCAAAGAGAATGAGTCTGGTACAGTATCAAAATGCACAAAGTGGAGGCTGCCAAAGAACGGGCAGACGTGTCTTTGAAATCCTGAACACCTGCTCTTGGGTTGAACACAAACTGAGATACAGAAAGCAACTCAGAGATATAAAGGAGAGAGGCAGCAACTCATTTCTCATCTGAAGCTGACTACAGGGTGTGAATATCACTCTCTTCGGTGTCGATTTTGAAAGATAAAGTTAGAAAGATCTGTGAGGGTGAGGGGAAGCTTAGGAGTTTAAATAAGGTCGCATCGCCATTGAAAGCTACAGTATTTTCAAGACTGGATAACGACTACACAGAGATGTTTGAGCCCACATGTAAGAAATACCGTGAACAGTCCATGTCAATTTGAACTGTTTGATGTTGCTCCAGCCACATGAATTAAAATGATCACACCTTTGCGACATGTCCTTAAACTTTTAAACATATGCATTTTTTTGTACATCCATAATGCATGTCACAGCTGCAAGTGCACAAAATATTCACCCAGCATTGCAAATCCATCTCACCATAAAAAGCTTTGGAAAGGCTTTCAATGAAAAAGGTTTAGTCATGCAGCCTGATTTGCATACTGGCTTCCTGTTTGTGAAACTGAAGGTGAGCTATGGCGATGAAATTCTAATGCACTACATAAAAAGGTATACCTATGGATAGTTTTCTTCAAATTAGGGTGCTGCATAATACTTAAGGAAAATTTTCTACATAAATGTGTGACACTCATAGGGGCACATAGACCATATATATCCAAAGTATTCCTTGTAATAATGAGGCATCCAAACAATCACCACCATGGGTATTGTCTTTAGTTTTTCTGTAAATGTTTTGTCATTGATCAAAGAATTTGAATTCAAAAGAAGTCTGACCTGATTTTAGTGCAAGAGAAAAAGCACCAGGCATTAACATCAAAGTCATCACAGTTCATTCCTAAAGGACTATAAATACCTGGACCAAATTACACCGTAATCCTTCTGACTACCGTGGGCAATTCTTCCCCCAAACCAAGAATCTAAACCTCTCAATTTAGCTAGATGAGGAGCAGGAGAAAGACAGAAACAGAGGTTTATACTCTGAAGGTCGTGCATGTTGAAGTATTGAACAAGAATTTGATTTAAAAAATACTGAAACATTGTGTAAGATTAATCTGCAGGTGCCCACTCTTTTTTTAAGGTAAAAAAAAAACAACAACCAGAAACTACTAAACTTAAGTTGAGTAATGTCCAATGCATTATTGAAAACTGGTAGGATGATGGGGAACCATCGTCTTCCAGAAAGACATGTCTCTAGAAAAAAATCCTGAACAATTGTGATCGGGGATCACGTAAACTTTTAGCCAAATCAAATCGAGAAAAAAAACAACAGTAAAACTCAGGAGTATGTTTAATAGTGAAAGTAAGAGCATTTCCACATGCACAATGCAAAGGGAACTCAAGGGATTGGGGCTGAACAGCTGTGTACCTTTGAGAGAACGACTAATCAGTAAGGTTAACTGGGGGAAAAAACGCTAGGGAGCATAAAGGTTGGACTCTGGAGGAGTAGAAAAAAGTCATGTTGCCTAATGAGTCCAGATTTGCCGTGTTTCAGAGTGATGGGAACATCAGGGTGTGAAAAGAAAGAAGCCAGTGTAGTGATGTACCCATCATGCCGAGTGCCTACTGTATGGTATGCCTAGTTGTAAAGTATGTATGGAAAAACATCTTGTGACAGTGCAAAGGCTTATCAAAACAATGCCACCATGGGGCGCGGATGGCCGAGTGGATAAGGCTGCGCACCATGAGGCTTGCCCTCGAGCGGGCGGCCCGGGTTTGAATCCGACCTGTGGCCCATTTCCCGCATGTCACTCCCCACTCTCTCACCCCTTTCCAACGCTATCCACTGTCCTCCTCTATCCATTAAAGGCACAAAGGCCAAAATATATCAAAAAAAAAACAAAACAAAAAAAAACAATGCCACCATGAATGCGTGCTCAAACACAGCTAAATACAGTCCAACAAAGCACGGTAGATGACTAACCAAACAACTTGGAAAGAAACCAAATCAGTCATAGATACATATTTAGTTTCAAAAGTTTTTCACAGTGTTTGCATTCTTCTTTAAAGAGCAAACCAAAGTGGGATTGGTGCAAAATCTATAAATAATGCAAATCACAATGAGATCTCACTACTTATTATTCACAGAGTACATCTTGCGTCTAATTTATGCGCTCTAATCTGAATAGAAAGAAAATCTCATCAGGTCATGTAAATGTCAGAGGTGATACATACTGGGATTCCTCTTGGTCCCACTGGGCCTGGTGGGCCTGCTTCTCCCTGATAACAAAAGATAAGTAGTGTTAGAGGTCAAATACTGCATGCATGTCTTACTAAAGAAACTACAACTTGGTTTCAGTGTGTGACTGTATGACTATAAGTTCAATACTCACCCTCAGCCCTGATTTTCCATCTTTTCCATCCAATCCCTCAATGCCAGGGGGACCCTTTAAAGATAAAGAAAAAACACAAGGGTTCTCAGCATTATAAAGGTCGTGTGTCTATGTGTGGGCATGATACTTGAACATGTATCTACCATGAGCCCCGGGGGGCCTGGAGAGCCTGGGGGTCCAGTTGGTCCTTGAGAGCCTTGAGTACCATCATTGCCCTTTTGGAAAATGATTCTTTAGTGTAAGGCATGATAAATTTAGATACTACCTCCAGCTGACTTTGTGATCTGTACTCACTCTTTCACCCTTGAGTCCAGGAAGACCTTCTCTTCCTGATTTGCCAGAAGGACCAGGGGCGCCCTAAAGATACAGTTAGAAGTTTATAAAAAGTCACAATTCAGAAGACATGGAAAATGGACATAGGTAACACAGGCTACATACTGGTGGTCCTGGAAAACCTGGTGCCCCTTGGAAGCCCTATGAAGAAAAAACAAATAGATTAACTTCTTCTCAATCTTTAATAAAGTTATACATAATGAGTAATGCTTACCTGTTCCCCTTTTTCACCAGGAGGCCCTGCTGGTCCTGTATCTCCTTTAATGCCCTGTGGAACAAATTATATAAAGATTATTTTTAGTTCAAAACTGTCGAACTGGAAACTGTCGAAATAATGCAGAAAAAAACATTATTACAAAAAACTAACCGGTGCGCCAGCCTGTCCTTGGTACCCAGGGCTTCCAGGAGGACCCTGCACAATGGCAAGAAACATTAGCTGCTTACTCAGAACATCACTAGCTCACTGTACTGTGTGATACAACAGTAATAGCTTACTGATTCTCCTTTCTGACCACTCGGCCCTGGACTTCCACGCTCGCTCTTCAGTCCCTGACAAGCAAATATAAACAGTTAATCAGTGTTGCTCTGCAAATAACTGTACTCAGCCATCCTTCTATTAAAGCTGTCAGCCTGTTTAAATCCCACTGCTTCTTTCGTGATGAGAGGGAGAGTGACCCACCGGCAGTCCAGGCGGCCCCATGGCTCCCGGATAGCCAGGCGTCCCAGGAGGGCCCTGAGGTAAAGATCAGAGATTCAGTCAAAAAATGGGAAAGCAATCAATTTATGGTGATGGTGTCAGAGAAGTTGATTGGCAGACACTCACCTGCTCGCCTTTCATTCCTGAGAGGCCAGGCGGCCCACGCTCTCCCTGCTGACCCTAAAGATGACAGCAATGAGGCATGATTAGAAAATGAAGGAGAGGATGGAGTTTGACATGAGGAGGAGAGACTCCCCTCGTGGAAATGAGCCAAGGACAAGGTGAGTCAATATCAAAGAAGGGCAGCAGCTAGCTAGTAGCGTCCTCCCTTTGGGACAACCTACGTTTGAGGCTTCTGATGTTGATTAAAATATGTGATGGTGATACTGGGAGGCTGAGGATTTCCTATTGTTGAAGCCAATTTCTGCTGGTTACAAACCTTTCACTTCTTCCCTTGTCGTTTTCTACCTTTTTTGTTCGAAGGTGCAATTTATCTCTTTAAGATTTTGACATAAAACTGGATTAAATTGTTATTTAGCAACACTATATTGTGATCACATTTCAGTCTCTATTGAACATTGAAGGTTGTTTTGACTGAAATATTAATATGTATGTGCAAGTGTGTGATCTGTTGCCTAGCGACTGCTTTTGATAGCATAGGAAACGAGTGTTGAAAAATGAAAGCAAAGTTTTTGACTCAACTGGAGCTGGCTGCTTTTAAAGGGGAGAGATGAATTTAAATGAATCATAATAAGCTGTTAACTGTTAATTGATGTAAACTCTTGCTTAAGAACAAATAACAAAACTTCAAAACTGAAGATACAACTGTAAGGCCCTAAGATCTAGTAGTATGATTGGTTATTAGTGACAACTGAGGGTTGTAATTTAGAGACTGTAATTACAAACTGATCACACTAAGGAGAAACTAATTAGAGTCTGATTATTGTCTCTTCCTCACCCCCGAATATGCGAAATACATTCAGCTGCAGGGTTGCTCTCTGCTCTCGCCTTCTCCTTTTGATAAACAAACCAAACAGACAAGCGGCTGCATACAGCAGAAGCTGACACCTGCTGTAAAGTGCTACTACGCTGCAAATGGATTCCATGCAGTGCTCACATGGCTCATCCATTTAGCATCTCTTTGCTTCTGAAACAATAACTCTGCAGGAGGAGGAGAGGGAGGTGGAGGGATCAAACCGAACGGCACCTCCATTCCCAGTCACTTAGATGGGGGACTAATTGAACAACTGGAGAGAGGAATAGAACAGCTTTCTTATTTTGAAAAAGCAACATCCACAGGCGGACAGGGAGACATGGATAGAAAAGACGGTATATAAACATTAACTATATAATCTGTTAAGTGGCATGACATATACTTTAAAAGGCATGAAAATAGAAAAGAAGATTGGATAAAACGATAAAGTTTAAGTACTACACAGCTGTATCTCAGTTGTTGTATTTCTGTATAAAACCATTGCAAGTTCTCTTACTATTTCATGTATGGCAGCTTCAGCAACCAAACTTCAGAAATCCACATATCATAACCAAAATATTTGAGACCCACTACAACACAACTGAACCAAAATATTATAACACCTCTACCTTTGTGCGGGAGCTGTTTAAAGAAAGAAGTTAAATAGCTGCAGAACATCTCAGTAGTAATTTATTCAAATGACAGTCTGAAGTCCCCAAAAGCTAGAATTATTCAATGTTTCAAGATAAGTACAGGGTAGAGCTTCATTAATACAACCTGAATAGCAGCAAATGTTTTTTTTTTCTGATCCTTTTGTTATCTGATGAGCTCTGAGATGTATCTTTGTGCCCCCATGATAGAGCCTGAATCACAGGTCCCCTCACAACTAACTATGTACAGCTTCACTGTGTTTTAATGTTATATAAAGTGAAATTATGTAAGTGTTTGAAAGAGCACAGTCATTGCCTTCAGTTTTACATTTCAGGTCCCTTAGATAGATTACATTCGAGTATATGCATTTGAGATGAACCAGTCTGATCCTGGTGTTGCATACTGGTCTGCCACAGATTCAAAAAGCTAGATTGGATATCACTCGATCGATCCATACTGCTTATCTATTCAACTTTGAAAAGCCTGAAGGTGTCATTTCATCATTCTCTGTTTCATGTTCATTTTACTGAATAGAGGTTGTAAAATGAATATTGGTATCAGATCAGTATCAGTATTGGTAACAGCCAATGCCAAAGGCAAGGCATCAGTATTAGTATTGGACCTGAAAGTTCAGATCAATGCATCTCTAATATATTTGTCAGGTTCATTTTATAGAACCTTTTTCATTAACAGGATAATTGAAATTAACAAATTTAATGTGATCCCGATTCAGATATCTCATCTACTGCCTTTTTGATATATTCTTTAAATTGTAAACAGACTACGAACATCACATATCCTCATTCAGTGCAAGACACCACAGACCTGAACTCAAAGTGGTCCACAGGGCCAGGATGCCCAAGGTACAAAAGTCTGACAGTTCCCCTGATCCCTATTCATGGAGTGTGCCCTAAATCACAGGAAATCTGGAACAATGTTTCCCAAACTTCATCTCAACTATTTTTAAAACATCCAAACCTTGGATCTACTGTTAGATGTTGAGTTTCTTGAGAATTAGTGGCTCAGAGAGAAGACATGAAAAACTGTTTTTTTTTTTTTTTAAATCTAATTTCCATAACACTACGAAAACATCAACATGAAACATGTCCAGACCCGGCCCTCGGCACAAAACACAAACACCCCATGGGGTTGTTAAACTGCAAGCCTATGTGCTGGGATTTGTCTTATCTTTATTTGTTCTGCACACTTTTGAACTCTCTGTGGCAATGTTGGATGAGACGACTACACCGTGTTGTGCCTAATTTATTGCTGCTGCTAAGTCAATTAACATTTGTAAGGAACGTGCTAATTGCAAAACCTCAAGAAGGAATGTCTGAACATGTAAGTTGTCACACTTGACAAGTCACTTGTTCATCATAGTTTAAACCATTAGAACAAGAAAGTAAGTCCAATAAATAAAATAATGAAAAGATGCTTGTGTTATGATTTTGACTTACAGGTAAACCACTTGAGCCCTGGGGACCTGGGAAACCAGGAGGTCCCTGCGGAAAAAAAGCGTGCAATGGACACTTGAACAAAACATACCAGACAAGATAAATAAACTATCAACCCCACCTTTGGTTAGATTCTTTTTGGATGTATTACTGAAAACTTAAAGCACTGCATCAGAGCTAGGGTGTTAATCATCATTGAAGAGTCATGAATGCGGTCATATTGTGTGACATTTTCATTGAGACCAGTAGGTGGCTCTGTGATATCATAGAAAATGCAGACACAAGCTCTTCTCTAGTCATGCAGACACTGTCGACAGATACAAATAGTATATGATAGCTTCAACTTTACAGCACAGCTCCAAGAGGGTTAAAGCTGAGCTGTCTGAAATGATTCAACATGATGAATTCTGTGGTTTTGCAAAGTCTCACCAAGTTTCCGGGTATTCCAGGTTGGCCTCTATCTCCTGGTGAACCCTGTGGTAAAATGAAAAGAAGAGGAGGAAGATGTTTTGAATTAAGACACTGTCTCTTTAAATTATAAGTTTATACTTTAAAAACAGAGTGACAGACTCACAGGCTCTCCTTTCCCTCCAGGTGATCCAGGCGTTCCAGGAATACCAGGTGATCCAGTGCAGGATCGGTCACCCTGCAAGGCAGATAAATAAGACAGGAGGAAATGTTCACGTGTCTCTTTGGATGAATGTGTAGATGCATAGGAGATGATGGTAATCTTAACTGACCACTGCTTGTGTCGCCTGTTCTCTCTGCAGTCTCTCTAAACACTGGAAACAGACAGCAGAGGAAGTTGTCACAGCGAGGCTTTACTGCTGGCACTATATTATGTCAAACTGATAGAAACACACATCCAGCCATGCAAACATGAATCCAATGCACAATGAGAGCCTGCCATTCTGCATTTATCAGAGCACAACATCAGGCTCAGTGACCGCATGTTAAGTGATGCTGGTATGATTCTGGAGTTGGAGATTTATGTAGTGAAGCTGAAAATGCTTCAGCAAGAAAACTGTCTCTCTCTCCAAGTCTCACCCTGTCACAGTTGTCCAACTGGGTGACACCAGGCTTGCCCTCGTCTCCTTTTTCTCCCTTGGCGCCAGCCATGCCCGGCACCCCTGGCAAGCCTTTAGAACAGTCCTCACCACAGTCCTTCTGTGTTGTAGCACACACAAACACAAGCAAAAACTGTATTCATAAAAATTCTCTACTCATGAATCAACAACTTTAACTCAAAACAGGAAGATACAAAAAAAAGCAGACACTGAATCCATTAAAACTTCACTTCTCAAATGTACTTACATCATCAGCTCCTGCTGGAGGGTCTTGAGGCAGCACAAAGGGATTACCTGGGCCCTACAGAGATATTTAGAAAAGAAAAAGTAGCATTAAAAACAGGATAAAGAGAAGTCAGAATCAAGCTAATTTATTTATTCATTTTACATCAGCAAACTGAAATCCAATTCTAGTGCTGCAAAGGAATATAGTTTCTTCAATATATTTGCTGTTGCCCAGTGACCACACCTTGGAGATTTAGGTGTTTGCTGCAAATTAAAAAAAAGACTTGAATTAACAGTCACCGGTGACAAAGCTGGTTTCTTAGATGGAGAGAGCACAGACACAGCATGAGACATCCTTCCTGTAGCCTTGAAGTTAAACCTCAAGATCAGCCCAAATACAAAACAAAAACTTGTAGTAAGATATGTCACTGAACAAATCACCATCTTTCACCAGCCTAAGATGTAACTTTAAAAGTCTTATATATTTATGAAAAAGCTCTGGGCTTCAGTCCATGATTTCATATCCTAGACAGGACAGGACTATTATATGAAAGATATCAAACAATTATGATTTCAATACAGAGAAAAAAAATAGAACAATGCAGAAACTGAAGTCCAATCGAGTGTTTTTCATGTTTAAAAGAAGACAATTCTCTGATTTGTCTCAATATTATCTAAATTCATCTGCCATGTTCAGTGAAGTTTTATTTCAAGATATTAAAAGACAAATCAAACTCAAGTATTCCCATTCAACAATGGCAAATCAGTCCATGCAGAGCCACACAAAGTGAAACTAATGTTCCTTGCTCATACATGAAATAAGACCTGATCACACTGTGTTAATGTGATCAAGTTTTACCGATGGATTGAGAAACAAGCAGTCACAGTAAGTCACAGGAGCCAAAAAATAAAAAGTCTATGACAAACATGGACAAAATCTGAAATCCCAGTGAAACTAACGGCCAAGAAATGTTTGTCACAAACTCAAGCCTGTTCCGCAAAGTTGAAATATGTAAAAGTTGTAAAAACGAGGCACCAAGAAGAACCCAAGATACTCTGTACATCAAATAAAAAATTGAAATGAATAAAAAACAGGGGGAATGGAGGTAAGATCTTCATTTCAAGTAAATTCTGAAACAGCAGTGCTCATTCAAAAAGCCCAATCACATTTACTGTGAAAGGCAGTCTGCTCCATATCAAAGCAGCGGGACCTTTTCCACTGGGAGAGTCTGTCAATAGCACCTGGCCTTGTTTCAGAGTCATTACCAGCCCATTTGACATTGTTCACACTGGGGCCATTAGCTAGAAAGGCTATTTTATGCGGCAAAGTATTGGCTGTTTTATGGGTGGGAACAGAGCCTTTTTCAAAAGAAGTTTCTCTCTATTTCTGTGCAGCCGGGTGCACTGCTGCTGACTTCCATGAGCTGCATGGTGATACTTTCAAAGACAAGTCAAAGGGTCATCAGAGCTACTCTGGCATTTTGACTGGCATAAAGCAATAAAACAATGAAAGAAAAGAAGCATTTGATAGGGTTTATCTGCTAGCATTAACCTTTCCACTCTATGCAGAGATCTAAAAGTGAGAAGAGTTCATTATGTGGTCATATCAACCATAGCGCTGTTGATAAATCTGCTAACAAGCAACACTTTTATGCACAGTTTCTCCAAGATCAGTCTAAAATCTGATTTCCCAGGACCTCCATTAAACTTCTACTTTAATTCCTCTGTTGAAGGTGAGGTTCCCCTTGGGTGCTGGCTGCAGATCAGCATCGATGTTCTCCTAATGAAATTAAGCCAGCCACACACTTGAAAGAAAACAACACTGGCACCATATTAAAAAAGAAGAAAGAATCCAGATAGCTTCACAACACAACAACTTGTTTCTCACTTTGATGCTGTCCTTGCACTTGCTGTGAGGAAACTAACTTTGTCCGAAAAAAAAAGACAGAATATCCTCCAAGATTGAAAACAGACCAAGGGTTGGACGGACAAGAGGCAAACACCCTGGAAATCTCACAGGCACAGATCTGAGATATATAAGTACACAAAGGGGGATGTGTAATTCATGTCTACAGTATTTTCTCACATAAATGTGTTCAGTGCGTTCTGTATCGCAGTATCGCCCATAAGATCTTTAGTCAGATGATAAGAACCACCACCCATCCTTTCCTACTTACGCCGTATCCAGGTTTACCCGGTGTCCCTGGTATCCCGTCGTTTCCCGGGATACCCTGAAAGAAGGAACTGAGGTTGAACTGACGTGTTGCCAATCAAACGTCTAACCACTCCCATCTCCACCATAGGTCAAGGCAGAGCCAAAAGATCAGGATAAAAGCAAAACCTGCTCCTTTCCCTGCCAATAGTCGGACCTAATTTAAGACCGTGCAAAAAAAAAAAATCCTTTTCTTCTTTTTAAATTTGCACATGCATCTTTGGTCAAAGTCACGACCTCTCGACAAACACCATCACCGCCTCCATTATCTTTCTTGCACCTTTGACTCTTGCAGCACAGACCACAATGACTTTATTTGAAGGCCTGCAAAGATTAAAAGTTTCAACTCTTCTCCAAATCATCACTTCAATCATTTTTAATTCAATCATTTAGATAAGACCTTCAAATAAAGCTTAATGTCTTGACAGACATTCCCCAAGCTTGCTCATTGTCTCTCTTGTACATTAAAGCTTAAAGCTGTTGTCAGGTTAGTGCATTAACCTTTTGATCCTGGTTCCCTAAGCCTGTTTTTAACTGCACTACAGCTCACAGCCAGTGTATAAGTGGCTCAATTTCCCTACATGCAGAAATGAACTCCTTCCACCAATCATTTTGCAAAGCACGTCAAAGCATTGCATGATTTCAAGTAGGTATCCCATTTGCCCAAGCTGCAAGCCTCCATCCAGGCTGATGGAGCAGCTTCTTAACTGAAAAAAAGACCCCTGACCATCCCACTGCCCCCTTTCTCTTACTTGTGGACCTTGGATTCCAGTTACGCCCTGAGGCCCAGGTGGGCCAGGAGGGCCAGGAGGTCCTGGGGGGCCCTATAACACACAAAGACATGTCCTGAAATGTCATCACACCTTTCAAAATCAAACAGAAAGGAAGGCTTCTGTGATTTTTGGAAACAAACTTTGCAAGAGAAGCAAAGCTTGCACCAAACAAAGGCAAAGTTATCAGACAGGACTGCTGGCTGACAGATCAGACCTGAGGCCCGGGCTGCCAAATGTTTACTGGAGTTCCTGGAGCTCCCTGCAAGGCAAAAAGAGTCAGAAATCAGAGCGGCAACGGTGCTTTCAAAAACAGAATACACAGAACTCATGATGTGTTAAGCTAAGAATAACACAATAAATGTCACAGTGGAGAAAGATGTAGAGAGGAAATAACTTAACATGTCACTGTGCACTCAAACTCCTGCTGGGAAGCTGCATCTCTCTTTAGATGCAACTAATTCCATGTCTACATATGTTAAGTTCAGTTAGAGTGTGTGTGTACTCACAGGTCCTCCCACGTTGCTGTGTGATGGGGAAATGCAGTTGCACTCTCCAGGTAGACCCTAAAATATACATCAAAAAAGACCCTTAAAAAAGAGACAGAGTGAGACTTCGGCACAAATTTCAGCATATCCCGCAAAACTGAAGTCCTCATCTCACATTAAAACTTCTGCTCTCATAACATAGTCTGAAATCTTTGAGCTTACAGGACTCTTTTGTGCAGATTTGCTAAATCTTGAATTTGTGTGCATCACAAAGACACTCTGGGATAAAATGGTGTGAAAATCTGTCTATATCGCTTTCGTTCACTCAAAGTGCTGCACTTGAATGAATAGAGGATTGCAAAGAGAGGTGTATTTCACTTAAGATGTGTGAGAGAATGGACAACTAAGGACACAACAGCTCTACGTAGCATAATGGAAGAAGAAGCACTGCTCAGATTTGAAATCCTTCAAGAAAAGTAACAATGAGAGCAACAAGACTTCAAACATAGAAAGTGTGCTAGGAGATAAGTAAATCTGAGGGAAAAATAACAATAATATTGGGGGCATCGGTTCATAGAAATGAAGGGGACAAATCTGAAAAAGTACTTCACTTCACCCTCTCAGAATTCTTGTTATGATATTAACCTCCATGTTTACCAGAGAGGCATCAGAACCAAAATGCAAACCATACCTAGAATTTCAGGAATTGTTCTGTCAAAAAGGCCCTTTGTAATTCTGAACTCCATCTACAATGGGAAGCAGTATATCTTTCACATTTTCTGATCAGCCATACGACCGGATGAAGTAAGTACTGTGGTTGTATTGTCACAGTTAATGCGAGGCATCAAGTGAACACTTTGTCCTCACAGTTCATGCATTGGAAGCAGAAAAGAAAGCCAATGAAATGACTGGATGGTTGTGGTCAAGGCTCTTTGAAATGGCTATTTGAAAGCAAAGCTTGGCTCATGTAGTACGATCTTTTGTTGGATAATAAGTTAAAATATGATAAGATACTTCATTCATCCCCATGTGGATAATGTCACATGGCTTTTTTCAACTATGGATGAGCTGAAGAGGTATCTATTTGCCTGCTTGTAAGTAAAGATGCCTGTGCCCTCATAACTTTTAAGTTTTATGACTTCAAAAACAACAAGTTATGAAAAATTCACACCCATATACAGTGTGTGTGCCCATAGAGAAATGAGACACCAAGACCCAGGCTGTAAACATGTTTATTTTTGCTGTAAAAATCTGCTTTATTGGTGTGGTGTTTATGTGGTATCCAGTGTTTCTGCAGCCAGCACTAAGCAGAAACTCCAAGAGCAGCAGTTTCTAGCACTTTCACACAGGCTTCATTTCTCATGGCAAGAGGTTGCTGCTTGGTCAGAACACACAGTGCACCAGTTTTGTACATAAAAAGCTGCACAGTTGTAGACCAGTCCTATTCTGACCTATGCCCACAGCCAAAAGGGTCCATATGAGTATCAGTAATGGACCAAGCAGAAAGGAGGTTGCCAACAGTTTTGGCCTTCCAGATCTGGATCCAGTGTCAAGCATCTTTGTAGAGAGCTGGACAACCATTTGTGATCAATGGGGCAAGACCTTGTATCTCACAGGGAACTGAAACTGTTTACTTCTATCTTGGTGCCAGACACCACAGCACACCTACAGAGGTCATGTGGAGTTTATGTCTCATCAGGTCAAGGATGTTTGAGGTTGATAAAGGGCAAAAACTGGGCCCAGGCCTTCTGTGCTAAAAAATGAGGACAAAGGAGTAGGGCAAAAAATATACTCATTCATGACAGCCATTTTCATTGTTCAAGGCTTTATGTACAAATAGGCTCTATTAGGGACACACTGGAGTTGAAGTGATGGGTGGATAAGTTGTAGCTGTTTGCCACTGTTGCTGTTAATCAAAAGTTTAGATAAGTCAGTATTGCCTATAGTGACTACCATCTTTTGGTTTCAAAGATTAAATGAACATTGAGATGGAGGTGACTACATTTTTGTTTTATACTGTCTATGGGGGGACCACGATACCAAGCAGATGGTGATGAGACCACAGCTGAGCAGTGTATGCTTAGGCACACAAGTCTTGAAGTGGGAAATGGAGATCTCAACTTTAACTTATTACAATAGACAAATACAAAATTGAGAGAATAACAGCATTTGACAAACACAAACTGGAACAATTCCTTCATAACTCACAATCAGCCACATTTTATGTTCATAAATGTATGCTTGACTTATAAATAGAGGATGATTCCCTACCTAATCATATTTGTTGGTTTGCTGCTATTTATTCTGCGTTCTGTGTGAAAACAAAGCTGACAGGCACTTTTGGTTTGATAAATAAAGGGATGTGAGATATACTTTGGATGTTTGCTGAATGTCAATAAAAAATAATAAGAAAAAAATATCCAAGTTAAATCTCTGCAAATCCTCCCTGTTTTTATTTATTTAATTTTTTGCTCATCATGTGTTTCTCTCGACTGTGACACTCCTGTCCCACATCTCACACCCTTCCCAACCCTTAAGTGCATCCTCCGCTGCTTCCTCATCTTCCTCACCCTCTCAGTGACAGTGTGGACTGGTGGCTGATAATGCAGTAATTAATAGTCTCACACACTCTCACTCTCAAAGCCCCCGAAACTCCTCTTGTCTGCCAGGAACAGCGCACTCGTCACCTCCGCTGCTACTTTATCCATGGCCCTGGGGCAGGTGTGTAAGCCTGTTTGTGTATGTGTGTGCGTACTGAACCATCTCTTGCGATTACCATCTGTTCCACCCCCTTTTTATTCAAACCCCTCCAGATCCCTTCATCTAAACAAAACGGTAGACTTACCTTGTCCCCCTTAGCTCCATCAAGTCCCTGCAAGAGAAGGAGACAGCGAAAAATTCACACACACACAAACAGATAGAGCCGCATACACAAACACTTAGTTACTCTTGCTTTGTTGTTTCAGAGAGAAGCTCAAGGGGGGCAGTGAGCTGAGCACAGATCAGGGGACAGGGGATGAGATGGGAGCAGACGTTGCCTCTGTTATGGATTGAGGCAGACATCCTTGGTTACAAATGATGCCTAAATCAAGGACAATTCCCAAAGAGGCTCAAAGAAAATTAAAACTCTTCACAGGCGCTTACACAGAGGCAACAACTCAACTAATCTACTGTAATTTCTTTAACAGCTCCCCAAATTGTTGATGCAAATGTATAAAAAACATGCAAATTATGCTTTATGACAATAAAGGAAGAAGACAACTCACAGGTCTGCCATCAGCTCCTGGCAATCCTTTTGAGCCAGGGGCTCCATCTCTACCCTGTGTGTGTGAAAAACAGCATTTGACATTATAAAGACACAACTTTTTATGCATATTTGAATATGCAAAAAGATGCATTTATGTCACACCGGGGGCCCTGGTACTCCAACGCCATCAGGCCCCTGTGGTCCTGGAGGCCCAATGTCTCCTTTGGATCCCTATAAACATGAGCAAAATCACATGTTTTTATTGTTTTAGGTGATTAAAATTTATTTTCATATTCATAAATTTATGCACATGCTTCTTTTCTTTAATGGTACCTTATCTCCTGCAGGACCAACAGGGCCATCTAATCCTCTAACTCCAGGGGGTCCCTGCATAAAGCACACAAATCAGATAAAAATCAAATACAATGTGTAGAAAAAAAGGAATTCAAAGGGGCTGAGAAACTTACCGCAAGCCCTGGAACGCCTCTTTGTCCTTCCTCTCCCTGTGATGTAAATAAGAGACAGTAAAGGAATGCTAAATGTTTAGTGGGAGCCCTGACTATGAGAAATGAGTTTTCAGTGCAGAAGCTGGGAAAACCTGGGTTTCAACATCAGTAAAGCTCCACAGTGAACGAAAGAATTTGCCAAAGGATTAGCTTTGGAACGAAATTTACAGCCTCACTTTTCTGCTTCTGGATTTTGAGGGCAGCAAAGCTATCTTCATGTTAGCATATGGTGTTCATTACTGAGATGCAGCAACAACGTGTCTATTCAGGAGCTGCAAGCATGTTTGTGTGAAAGAGTTGCATCAGCTGCTTATTTAAATATTCCATCTAAAAACTCTATTGATGTGTTTTTTAAAAGCACATCTGCCTTACTTGTGGTCCAGGGAGGCCAACTCCTGCAGCTCCAACTTCCCCCTACAAGGCGCATGAGAAATACAGTTGAGAAATTATCAGTTACAAATGAATCCTCACAATAGTCTGCATGGATTCATGTAACATGGGATAAAATATTGTTAAAGAAAATTCCCACCTTGCTTCCTTTGGGACCTGCAGGCCCCTGCACACCTGGTAAACCAGCTTTTCCCTGCAGGGTGGAAATGTGTAAGATGATCATCAGCTATTCCCATTGTACAGCACTAAGAAAGAATAAATCAATAAAACACAATCCCCTCACATTTCTGCCTGGCTTCCCTTGTCCAGGGGGACCAGGCTCTCCTCTCTCGCCCTTGGGGCCTGGCACAGCAACACCATCACCCACTGAAGATCCAAGAGTTGGACAGCTGGTGCATGCGTCACCCTGGGAAAACAGTGTGAATCTAAATAATGATCCAGAGCTTTCCACAGCAGTCTGGATAACGCTACAAAATGGAAGCTCTACATTTGGACAACCACTGTACATTCAGTGTATTTTTAAGACCAATGAGACCATTGTTGGTCCATAAGTGTGATGATGGTGATTCCAAATATGTACGTCATGCAACAAACACTGGTACTTTGAAAGTAAAATACAAGATCCAAACATCCTCATGGACCCCAACTCTCTGTTTTTGAAGTAAGGTTAGTAAAGAAAGATTTAGCTTTCATGCTCTCACTGTTTACAACCTATATCAAAGTTGTCAGTATCAAATCATTCAGCAAATACAGATAGTAACATACCAAAGTTGATATGGCTCAACAGTTCAGTTAGTTTTTACCTTCTCTCCTTTCAGCCCTTGAAGTCCATCTCGACCAGGCTCTCCAGGCAGTCCTGATGCTCCTGGAGAACCATCCAGACCCCTTTCTCCCTGATCCCCTTGATCACCCTGGTTACAATCAAATATGATGTGAAATTAAGATAAATTAATGCAACGAAGCTATCAAAATGCCTTTATAAGAGATGACCTATGAAGATCTTGAAGTTGTTTAACAGGGTAAAGTTTTCATCAGTAGGTTTCTGTTGTTATTGTACAAAAAGGGTGACCAACATACCTCACATGTACATCTAATTAGTCTTCCAATATGGCAAGTAAAGCAGAATGTGAAAAGAAAAAAAACATAACTGCAGAAAATGACAGATGTTAAAGGTTTGTATTTCGGTTTGTTTCTACGAAGACTGTTCGTCCTTGTCATGTTCTTTCTGTAGTCTCCACATTGGGTTTTTGTGTTTTATTACCATTCAACTTTTATAACCAATATCATAATCAGCTTAAAATTTCAAAAGTCTAGCCTGGACTCTATTTCAGCGTCCAGGCAAAGAGAGTGTGGGGGAGTTCGAGTGTGATTTAAAGCAGCCTGGCTCAGTTGATGGCAGATTTATTTCCCTGGTATTTCGGTAAAGTGATGCAAACGTTCCAAAAGATGGACTCGGTAACCTGAAATAAAGCAGAGTGCCCTGGCTCTCTTAAAATATCTCAAGATAGTGTGTGGGGTTATTCTCCTGCAGACATCCTTGGTCCCAGTAGATGTCAAATTAGTTAAGAGAAGCTGACTGCTTCTAAAGGCCACCAGTTACTCTGAATAGCCCGGTCCCTTCAGGTTACCCAATAGGTCATATATAAGGTAGACTGTTGGATGAAAAGATTTTTTTTTTTTTTCAAGCTATACAATTGCTCCGAGTGACACTGGCCGGTTGGTTTCTCCGACTATAAAGCAGCAGATATGAAAGTACTGCTTGATCATGCCTGGTATAAATAGAGTGAAAATAAGTCAACAGAAGATTCAAAGACAGGTCTAGCAGACTCACCGTGTCTCCTTTCACACCAGCGGGACCTGGTGGACCCTGTAGAATCACAAGAAGGTAAGTTACAGAAGTTTGCTAGGTACGAGGAGGATACATTCATTCTAAACACATTCTCAAACATCAGTCTCCAGATATACACGCTTCCATGCATCTAGTGTAAGCTAAATGTTGATAATGAGCAAAACTCGGAGACACGTGGTGTCTCATTGAATGGGGCGACAGGATATAATTAAGATCTATGGCACAGTTTTGTGGTACAGAGTGAATGCTTGCACACTCTGTTAGGACAATTAGTGCCATGGATGATTTGTACCTTTACAAAGATTTCACTTTGTCTTCTTCTGCTTGATCTCTATTTTTTTCATTCAAAACAGTGTGATAAGCTACTCTGGTTTTTACAGCTTTGGTACCTTTTTATTCTGTTTTAATCTTTTTTTTCTTTTTTTAACTGAAGAAGATGGCTCATTCTGGCTCTGTTCTCTGCAAGGAGGACTGTAATTAATTTAATATCTAATTCACCAAAGGCTACAGTACTGCTGCATGTTGGTCCAAAAATTAAGAATTAAAGCAGCAGGGATTAGTCCTTGCTTCTTAAGAAAACATTACACAGCCCTCTTAATGAGCAACAATAAAAGTCATGGATCATGAGACATGCAGTGTTTTTTTTATTTTATTCTTTTCTGGTAAAGAGTGAATAAGATATCATTACCTTTTTTCTACTCTTAAATTGAATCATTGGGATTTCTCAAAAAGCAGGAAAAGCTTCACAAACACGATTACAAAAAAGGATAGTATTTAGACAATTTTTACCTGTTTGCCATCAGCTCCAAAACCTGGAGGTCCGGGTGGACCAGGGAGTCCTGGATTTCCCGGCATGCCTTTGGTTCCCTCATGCACTTTGATACCAGCGGGCCCACTTCCAACCTCAGATGGCTGGCACACGCCACACTCACCCTGAAACACCAAAATGTTAGCAAAGTGCTGTTCAATCCAAAAGCTGCAGATAGCAGCACATGTGCATGCACTTACCTTCTCACCCTTTTCTCCAGGAACACCAAGACCAGGAAGACCTGGTTCTCCCTGTTGTGATAAAAATGTCAGTTAAATCCAGGGCAGAAACAAAAAAGATTCTATCAAAACAAAAAACAAAGTATTTTACTTCAAAAGAATTTACAGTGTCTGATACAAAAGAAGAGTTACTTTACAAGGCAGCAAACTCTGAAAGTGAAAGGATAAATGAATGATGAAAGTGGAGTGAAAAGTGAGGAGCAAAAGAACACAGTGTCTCAGGAAGACTAGTGTTCCTCTTTCTTTATGTGCATAAATACTGAATGCCTTCTCACTAGACTTTGAAAGTACTCTAAATATATGGAGGGGCTGTTCACCTTGTGACCACAGAGATCTGTCGGGGTTGTAAACAGACAGCATGTCTCTGATGTGCTGTGGAGCCAGACCAGCATGAGCTTTATGAAGCGGGAGGAGGATTTTGAATTATATTTTGAAAACCACAGGTAATCAATGAAGGGTTTGAGGGGCTGAGGTGTCTTCAGTTTGATCTTTTTGTCCTCAGAGGAACTTCCGTGGGTGAGTTAGATCAGTTAAAGGGTCAGATAACTCAATATACACTACATATGTTTATGCAGGTATCTCCAAATCAAAACTCTTCTTCAAGTACACAGCTTTTACTTTCAAGCTTTTATTTACCCTCTCATAGTGTGTTTTTCCTCTTTGATAGGCATTAGCCTCTAGGCTTATAACATTGAGTTTAAAGTCTCTTTTTATGCTCTAATGTGGCAGGAAATAATGCACACATAAAAAATTGAACTGTGATGTGACAGTTTTTAATTCAAAGGATAATTCAGTGGCAATGGTTAAGATGTACATGATGTTTCTGACAAGTTAGCATGACGCTGCACAAACTTTTGTTAGGGACCGTTGTACCTTTAACAATAACTTCATAGTCATTTTAACCCCTAATTTTTCCTCTTACTCAACATCAAAAACTAACATATGCTTCATAGTTTTGGTTTTCTTCAAGCTGCAGGCTAGCAGCTGTCATCTATTCCTGGCATTTAATGCGCCAATTAACTAGCTAGCCTAGCAAGACATATCAGCCAGTAATGACAAATTGCTCAACATAACTAACACGATTAGTGACCTACTGCATGTGCTATAAAATCTGTTGGTGGACTTTTTGATGCCAAGTACATACTTTTTCAAAAGTATTTTAGTATCCCAGGGCTAAAGCTACACAGGCTATTTTTCCCCTAAAACACTGACACCTAAATCCACATTTGGGAACCCAGCAAAAACTGAAGAGGCTAATTATTTATTTATTTTTTCTACCTTAGCACCTCTTTGTCCATCCTTGCCGACTGGTCCCCTTTGTCCTGGTTTCCCCTGCAACGTGAGACACATTTGTTAAACATCGTCGAATCGGTGTGTGGGGTGACCGGTGACATCCTGATTTAATAAAAAAAAAATTTTTAAAAATGGATCTATACTTACCGGCTTCCCATCAGCTCCTTTGCTGCCTGCACTACCCTGAAGAAAAGAAAAAAATACTGCAGTGTCTGAATTTCACAAATTGATACAGATGAATGGGTCTTTTTGAATTGGTTATTCATATTTTTATAGTAAGAAGTGCCCCACAGGCAGCCATGTCAAATGATTCAGGTTTTTCACTACCTGAGCTTTTCACTAATAAGTTCCCCACTGAGTAAAATCCCCATGGCAGACAGTTTTGGGCCCTAAAATTAGCGCACCACTGTGATTATCCTCCTCATGAAGTCTATTAAAGACCCCATTAAGCAACCTACTGAGTCAGTTGCCCGTATGTTAGCCTTGTCTGGTATTGAGGGCAACTCTCCGGTCTGCTTCTTTCAGGGACTTACCATCTCTCCTGTAAGGCCAGGTGATCCTACATTTCCTGGCTCCCCCTGTGGAGCAGAAAATGGAATAATACATCATTTTAATTAAGGTGCTTACTGCTGGCACATGTTAGCATGTGCACAGAGAATAAGGTAGTAAAAAAAGCCTGAAACACTTATGCATCAGTTTTTGTCTCTTTATTTGACAAGAGTAGACGTACTTGCTCCCCTTTCTGTCCAATTCCAGCCTCTCCTTTCTCACCCTTCTGCTTCAGAGTTTGGGACATTGTGCCAGGAACCAAGTTAGGAGGCAACTCTCCAAGGGTGGGGCATACAGAGCATGGCTCCCCCTATAGCAGGTGCAAAGATACATTCAGGGTCAAAAGTGGTCTCTAAGTAAATATCCACAATGAGACACAGTATATTAACTGGGCTAAAGATATGCTGGTCCTGCATTATAAATATGTGCACAGGTTTAGTGATAATAGCAAAGGTTAGCTTGCTAATTAGGGCACTACATCTAGCTGACAACTTTATTAAGTGGTCTAAACAAGAAATTGGTAGCATCAAGCCGAATTAAGAAGTTTTAATTGACCTTTTCTCCTTTCGCGCCATCTGATCCACGCTCTCCCTGCCAAAACAATAAAAAACACAAACATTCAGGAAAGCAAGTTAGCCCCAGGTTAGCCTGATGCAGATGTTTGCTTTGTGATGTTATGTCTCAACATGGCACTGGAAGCAGACATGGAGGTGTATTAGTGAGAGGTGCCAGTGCATAGGCTCAGGCACATTGACACATTTGGGGATAGAGCTACTGAAGTGACTGTGGATGAGTGTTAAATGTGTGTGTGTTCTTCTCTTTGTGGAGTTAAGTTTGCTTGCATCTGCTTAAAGAGAGAGTCTTCTGCACTGCTGATGTTAGCATATCTGAATGTGTAGCAATGCAGATGAGTGTGTATAGGTCACGCTTCCACAGAATATGAATGAACCATAAGCTGTAAATGAATGAGGTGGAACTCTATACCTTCTTTCCTGCTTTGCCATCTGCACCCCCAGGCCCCTGGTATGCATAAGGAGGGGAAAAAAAGAGAATAAAAGAGCAGGGATTAGGAAGGACCAGGTGAGTTGATACTTCAACTTTGTTAGAGTGAGGTCATAGCTGCCTCCCCTCCCTCTCTTTCTTTGCTGCCTTCTACCTTCCTTCTCCTTCTGCTCTAACCAGGTATGACAGATGGATGCTGACATTATTGGAAATCGTTGCGCAGAGAATCTCATAAGGCTTTAGATTTATATTCTTTTTTTTTCTCCACTACAAATCACTCCCCATTTCAACTGCAGGGGTAAGCGCAAAGATGCAGAGTGAACAGACAGAGAAACACAGTGCGCAGTATTTTCAGTCTGACTCATGGGAGACAGAGAAATACGCGTAAAGATTACATTAATAAAATGACCTTTGCCTCTGAGGATAAACTTTTGACAGCAGCCTTGAATACTGCAGCACTCTGAGAATTACAAGGGAGAATACAACCTCAAGGTAGAGGAAAAGTAGACAGCATACTTTCCCTCAGAATGATAAGAAAAATAAAATGTACACATTATCAAACAAGCGCTCAAGGTTTAATCGTCAGCTGCAGCTCAGTCTGAGTCTACAACCCCCCAATAAAACATGTAGGGAGATCGTAAATATGTTAAACTGAACGATCTGGGCAGGTTCAGAATACATTACAGCGTGACATTAAAGTCAAACTGTTATACTTACAGCCGGTCCTCTCTCTCCCATCCCTGGTGATCCAGGCAGCACGGGGCACACTTCACATGGGTCACCCTGAAGATTGAAATACGAGATACATAGATTAAAGTAGGTGTGAAAGAGCACACAGGCACACAGATTAAGAGATCTGAACAATGTTTACAGAACCTTTTCTCCCTTAGACCCCCCTGGTCCTCTGGGCCCCTGTGAAAACAAAAGAAATCCATTTAAATAGTGATGAACAGTAAAAGATCAAATATGGATTACGCAGCGTTTAGGTATACATATCCGAGTAGTAATGGCGGCTTACTGGATCTCCTGGTGAGCCGTCCTCTCCTTTAGATCCAGAATCACCCTGAGAAATAAAAATGAGGGTTTTTTTGTGTTAAGAATACAGGAACAGCTGCCCACATATTCCTGAAATATTTTTTTTTTTTTAATTTGTGAATTGTTGACTTTTGATTGTCTGCATCAAGACAGGAGAAACCAGAGGAGTGGCTCAACTTAATATCATCCGCCTTTGATGTTCAGTAGAACTTAGTGACTTAGTATATAGATATGGAAGATATGAAGCACTATTAACTAAATAAAAGAAAATACACTGACAGTCAGGGTGTACATTCATATTCCATACACTTGGCTTTAATAGTATAAATATTTTAACAAACCTGATAGCTTTTAATCTGCTCATTTATCCTGACATTCTAAAATGGGAAACCCCATTCAGGCAAACAAATTCAACAATAATACATATAATTTTAGCTAATTGTGAGCTAGCAACTCAAACTGTGTCCTAATTCATGATGGTTGACATTTTCAAAGTAACTACATTGCTTTACGCAGTATTATGCGACTTTAAGCCAAGCTGTACATTTGACTTTAGTTCCTACTTTGTCAAGCTTTTTGAGCTAAATTGAAGCAAAAGCTTACATTTACCTGATGTATTCAAATGCATGTTTAACAATGGAAATAAGGAAAAAAAAAATCAAAAGAAGCCCTTTACAGTACTAGTCCTAGTCACTTTTGTGGCCATAAGTCATGTGCCAAAGCTTGAACTCACCTTGTCTCCTTTGGCTCCACCTGGCTCTCCAGGAAGACCCTGAAAAGAAAATCATAAAACTTTTCAGATGTCTTTCTTAAAATGCTTTTGGGCTTTTGTCAAGGACAATGAACACTGCAGCAATGGAAGGAGTCCTGCCAAGTCCTGCCCTCATTTGTAAGTGCAAGGCTAATAATAATACTTTTGGTCAATCTGACACCATCTGTAAAGGGACTGTAAAGACATTAAGCTAATGAGCAAAATGACACCATCCAATAAGTGCTAATAGGCTCCTTTGTTATACCCAAAGTTCTTTAATTATGAAAAACACTTACTGGTAGGCCTGGCAATCCAAGCCCTGGTGGACCTGGAAGTCCTGGCTTCCCTGGCTCGCCAGCGAGCCCTTCAGGACCCACTAAACCTGGAGTACCCTGGGAGGAAAAAAAATTACTGCAGTTCTATTAAACTCAAATTGAACTTTTACAAGTGCCAGACAGGTAAAAGGTAAAAACTTTCACTCTTAATGCAGACACACCTTTTGTCCTTTTGGACCGACCACACAGATTGACCCTGCTCGACCCTGGGAAGTGGTGAGAGACAGAGAAAAGGGAGTGACATCATCAGTGTCAGCTCAGGGGAAATCCTTACACTTTAGATTGTCCTCATTTGTCAGATACTTTACGAATGGAAGAAAAAGAAAGAATTGTCGAGTCTGTGAGATGTTTTATCTTCAGTGGTGCATATGGGATATTTCCTGCTTGCCTGAGTCAAGTCACATCAACAAGCACATTCATATTCACTCTGTCAGATGGATGAAGGGCTTAAGAAAATCTATGCTCCACCAAATCCATCTGTCCCAACAAGCACTTAGCCCGGTGAACAGCTAAACCTGAGTGTGTCTGATACGGAAAAGGAAGGGGGGAATATCTCAGAGCACACACACGCTGTAATTTGTTCCTGAAAACTTTTCATGCGTCTACAGGATCACCGCGCTGAACAGGGGAGATTATGTGGTTTAAGTCGTCATGAATAGGCGCCTGCCTGTGTGTGAGACTAACAGAACAGTCAATAAGGCCGCATTGATTGTGCAAGCTTTGTTGCTCTAGCCTAATCTAACAGGCATTAACAGGCCGACTTAACGCCACAGGAGGGAGGAGGGGGGAGAGCAGATATCAATGGGTTGCTGAGCTTAAAGAGTAATGCCATATAAGTAAACTGAATATCCACTCATTGCCTGACAAAAAGCAGCTGTGTGAGTGTATATTAATGTGTGTAAATGCAAGTGTTTTGATGTTGGATGCGTACTTAAACATGCAAGAGACTGAGAATTTCTTTCAAGGAGAAATGTTTAACAGAACCCAAAATCAAATTTCACGCCTGAGAGACATTTTACTTTGATTTACAAGTGAAACATAATCTGTGAAGAGAGAGAGAAGAGGAAACATAAAATGCAAAAACACGTACATCTTTTCCTGGAGTGCCTGTGAGACCCTGAGGACCGATTTCTCCCCTTTGACCTTTCTCACCCTGGAAAAAGATCAAAGTTAAATTTAAAAGGCGATATGAAACAAACAAAAAAAGGGGTTTTAAAATTCAACAAGTGCAATGATTTAAAGGTTTCATCTTTCTTGTGCATCAGTGGGAGCTGCTTAAACCTTTCACCTTATACCCGCCTGCTCCGCCCCAGTTGTCAGAAGATCCCTGTGGAGTGAGGGAATAGAGACAAGGAGCGGATCAATGATCTGGCTCTAAAGAGACATTACACACACACTCACACCACTGGAGCATGGCAGACAACACAATGACCAGTTAACAACACATAAGGACTACCAGCATGACACACACAGGCTTAACAACAATCAATGTTGGGGATGTAATAATCACAGGTTTATATGGGCGTTTGATCTATAGACTGTAGGGGTGTAACAGTGCTTTTCAGGGCTGTCAAGAAAATGTTTCTAAACAGCAGGGGGTGCTATCTGTAGACTTCTTATAGCTAGATAAAGAAGTTCTCATCCAGCTGGCAGTAAGTGTTTTCCAACTATTTCGGTACATTCTTTCCTTTAACTACGAGGTACTGTCATCTTTGAACTCCTCAAACATACAAAAAGGTCTCTGTCCACTCCTTACAAACATGTACTGTTCATTAGTATTATTTACTCCTATCTTGCTCCAAGGTGCATTTCTCAACTCATCAGTCCATATGTGCCAAATCTCTTTCAGAAACTCATTTCTAACTTTGTGCTTTTATGGGAGACTTAAGCTGAGCATGTTTAAACTGTTGAAACACTGTTTTTAATTGATTTTACTTTCATCTTCTTGGACAATATCATGGGCAGGGGTCTTAATTTCTCTGTCTTTTGCTATCTTAATTGTTATTAATCTTGTCATTAGATTTTTCTTCTACACTTTTCTTTGCTCTCTTAGGGTTTTAGCCTTATATTTAACCAGTATATTGTTGTATTTTCTTCAACTGCTCCTCACATTTCTCTTTTATTTCTCTTACACTAATCTTTATCTCTTCTCTTTTATTCATATATCAGTATTCATTTGTATTCTTTACAGCACTGTGTACTGTTGTTTTGAAAAGTGCATTATTAATATTATTATTATTATTAGTAGTAGTAGTAGTAGTAGTAGAAGAAGTAGTAGAAATAGAAATAGTAGAAGAAGTAGTAGTAGAAGTAGTAGGAGTAGTAGTAGTAGTAGTAGTAGTAGTAGTAGTAGTAGTAGAAATAGAAGTAGTAGAAGAAGTAGTAGTAGAAGTAGTAGGAGTAGTAGGAGTAGTAGTAGTAGTAGTAGTAGTAGTAGAAGAAGTAGTAGTAGAAGTAGTAGGAGTAGTAGTAGTAGGAGTAGTAGTAGTAGTAGTAGTAGTAGAAGAAGTAGTAGTAGAAGAAGTAGTAGTAGAAGTAGTAGGAGTAGTAGTAGTAGTAGTAGTAGTAGTAGTAGTAGTAGAAGAAGTAGTAGTGGTAGCAGTATCTTTTTAAAATAAAAGCACTTGTCTCATCTTGTACAAAAAAGTAGTAACCTCTGAATCAGGTAGTCAAAAAAGCAAAACGAGCATCACAAATGATATTTTCAAAAGTTCGTTCCAAAAAATTTGGACTTTGTTTATCAGAAAACTGAATCACATTTCCAGCATTTTCAGTCACGCTGAATCTCCCTGTATATGAATCTGCTGCATTAAGTTTAAAGACACATGCATAAATTACGCACACTAGTGCATGTTTAAATTCATGGACATGGAATGACTCACTGGAAACACACAAACAAAGCACACAATCTGCATTATTAATGTAGCAGGAATGCTCTAAAATGAAGTTTTGAACAACGATCAAACCAAATAGCTCAAGGGGTTAACGGGATCATGAAGTAGTGGGATGTGTTGCCGTAACCTGCAGCAGAGGACTGGCACTCACCGGCTCTCCTTTCTGGCCCTTGGGTCCCTCTGTGCACTGAGGTTAGAGACACATGGTTGGCATGAATCATAACAGATGACTTTATTGGCAAAATCTCAGCTTCATATTTTGTATGTGCCAAATTGCAAAACAACACAATTCTGTAAAAGAAGAATAAGCTTTGCCATGCTGAAAGAGGCGCAGTGGGATTGTTACTTACAGGGCCTCCTGAGCGAGTGCCAGAACAGTCATCACCCTAAGATGGAGAGAGAGAGCAAGAAGAATGATTTCTTGTAGGTGAGCTCTGTAAAATGCAAATCAGCTACATGGTGGACTGGTCCACAGCCAGCATCAGATTAGCTAAATCATTATGGGAGTCTGTGGAAAAGGGTATGGTTTTGGCTGAGTGTTATTTTCAGCACCAGGCCTGTCCAGACACATGTGATGACATCACACATTCCCCTGACATTAGTCGTCCTGTATTTATGTTTAGTGTGGGTCTTTCAAACTCACCTGGTCGCCTTTTTCTCCTTTCAAGCCTCTGAGATGTGCAACCTGCAACACACACATACACAACTTCACACTCTGCTCTGGCATGCTTCAGTGGAAAGAAATAAGAGTAAAGATCAGTGATCCTTACATTTTCTTCCCTGTTTGGGAGTAAACAACCTCCACACTACAGACAAAAGGCACAGAAAGAAAGATTTATTACTTCTCTTGTTTTGTAACTCACAAAAGGAGCTATCTGTTTGAGGAGGAAGTAATATATTTGAGGTAAAATGAGTTGCAATCCTACTGATGGCCAGATGGTGACACTGTTACTTTAAACTCGACATAGTGAAGCTCTAGCTGCCATGAATGTGGAAAAAAAGGTATATGTGTTCGTGTGTGTGTGTATGTGTGTGTGTGTGTCTGCGCACACACACACACACAGTTCCAATAGGAGACAGAGATCAATAGGAATGTCTGATTCCCACAGCATAAGAGTGACTAGCCCAGCTGCTCCTCAGGAGGGCACACACACACACACACACACACACACACACACACACACACACACACACACACACACACACACACACACACACACAAACACCAAATCAGGATAACTCTTTTGAATAACAAAAGCCTTTGTTGGGCTTCACACTTTTTCCGCTTCATGAAATCTTGCTTTCACAAACCAGAAGCATACTCATAAGCAATTACTACAAGCCTGCTGAGACAACCAAAGGGAGCCAGAAACAGCACAGACAATGAGTAACTGTCCTCTCTCTTTCTTACCCCCTTCTTTCACACAAGCCATGAATTTATCAATGACTGGCCCTACAGAGTGACTTGTCAGTGTTTCCAAGCTCCTGTCGGACCAAATGCTTAGTCAAGTCCTCATATAACTCAGTTCAAAACCTCAGCTTTGTTTGTTCTCTGCGTTCGACTTGAAATGGAAAACTTGAAGTGCTGAGAAAGAGCTGCATTCAGCATCTATGTGCTTTATAACTCAGCTCTGAATGATGTTGCAGTTTAGCTCAGTTTGCTTCCTCTGATACCTTCTACTGGTTAAAATTAAACATTTGAAAACAGAGTTGAGAGCCTTTTGTCTTCGGGAAAGAGCTTGTGCTATTATGCAAACTACTTTGAGTTGCATTTTGGTTGGATGTATAGTTTTTCATTTTACAAACCCCATCAAGGCTTTGAAGTTCTCAATCTTAATCATTTCAGTCATGTTATGATGGATACACTGCAAAAACTGAACTCTAAGCAAGTTTAATTGTCTTATTTTTAGTCAAAAACGTCTTTTTAGTATTGACATGATATACATATTTGCCAGAGCAGCCCAGAAAAATATCCTCTTTCAATTATTCAAAGACAAAAATGATATCTGAATTGCTTGTAATGAGGAAAAAACTGCTGTGAGAGAAGTTTTTTATTGTATTGAGATATTATTCTAATTTCAAGAAACCTGAGGGGCATTTTTTTCTGACTCTATTGGCAGATATTTTTTTAATGATGAAAACTAATTCACACATCATTTTGTCTTTAAATATCTTGAAATAAGACGTGTTTCTTGACTTGCCAGTTGAATGTGGCTCACATAACATTATAAGACTAAAAAGATAATTTTTCAAAAAATAAGCTGTTAACCCCTGCGTATATTTTTTTCTAGTGTACAAAAGTACATTTATGTAGGTGTAATGTATATAGTGGAAAATATTGCCAAGTCACAATGTCTACCTCTGTTAACTTTGATGATATCAGTGCAGTGGGTCCAACCATAATGCCACTAGAGACATAAATATCAAGGTTGAGATGTCACAGAGGCAGAAATATCACGCCTCTCCCCAAGCAAAATGAAAAGGCCTTCTTTCATGTCCTAAGAAATGCATTGAGTGTATAATTTGGCATTGTGAGGTCTCCATAAGAAAAATAACACACTTGATGATGTGATACCAGGGCAGCTCCCAGGTTTATAGGTCACATACATCAAAGTCTGTGATTTTTATGTATGGACAAGAGCAGTGTTGAAAGCTTTCCATCTCTCCCCTGCTGTTGTTCCTCAACAACAGAAGTTGAATACATGTATGTCATGCAGATCAACCCTCACTTTTCCTTGGCTAGAAGCAACCTTGTTCTTAGATGCACATTCATACGTTTGTTTTGTCACTTCATATTGCCCCCAAATGTGCATGTTAACTGTTGGGAGACGCTACCCTGTAGCCCCAAAAGGGAAAAGTAGTTAAGATAATAGATGAATGAATGGATGGATCTCTGTGGTGGAAATTTCACAGTAAATGTTCAAATGTGTATCTTTACCTTGGGACAATGAACAAGGTTTCAAATTAGTGATATCTCTTTTTGTTTACTTAATCCCCAAAGCCCACCAGCCTGTTTGTTGGCATAAAATTAATCGACTTTTGGGAATGCGACATGCCCAATAATATATACGTTTACACTCAAGTTTTATTGGCTCTGTACATACCATATGGTGTTAGCACTAGTTCTTAATAGCTGCACAGACTTTTTTTGAGCCACATGGGCATAGAAAAACAATTTGCAAAGACAATATTTGTAAAGCATACTTAAAACTTTAATTCAAAGGAGTTGCCTAGAGCACATCCAGCAGACACAGCTGAACTGAAGTGTTCATTTGAATAAAGTTTCAGGTCGTTTGACAGATTCATATTCACAACAGACCTGATTCACCTGTGCTGAACTTGATCTGCTCTTTGTCCTTTGGCAGCTTAATGCTCAATGTTCATTCAATCATTTCAACTTACTCACTCATTAGTGGATCTTTAAGCCCATTACTTTTTGAAATTATGGAGTGACTTATGTGTGTTACTCTAATTTGAAATATTAAAATTCCAAATAGCACACTTCTTTTTTTTTTGGCATCCAATCCCTCCAAACACAATTTCTTTTTTCTACTTGTGTGCCAACACCAATACTCATTTATAAACTTTAACATCCCCACAGACAGCCTAGACTTACAGCCCCAGCATCCTGTCAGTGCGCCTTGTTCTTTGGGATTAAACATCCCACTGTTTTTTTTTTTTTTTCTGGCATCACCTCTCTCACTTGCAGACACTGGCAGAACAAGGGCGAGACCCAGAGCTCATCAATGAAATACCAATGTCCACATGAATAAGCAAATACTGAGGTTGTAATTTCCAAAATACGCCGAATTGGTTACTTATAGGGGTGTTTTGTGCAACTGCCTCTTTTGCAAATGTATAATTGTTCAAAGAGAGGAGGACTTCAGGTCAGGAATAGCCATTCGTGTTAATGTATTCCTTCCAACTGGTGGAGCTAGGCCTATTTGACTTGCACAACAGAGAATTCACTGATGTAGCAGGAACAAGCAATAGAGGAATAGCTGAAGCAGCATGACATGAAAGCTGTGATGAAAATTGGTTTCTGACTGTGCAGAGGACTTGAATCTTCCTCTTTTTCACACCATTTATTACCATACCATTAATACATGGGCCTGTCTGGAAGATTTGTTGGCATTGCTGTTGAAGTGCATGATACCGTGGTGTATTATCATTGGATCCCTCCGGAAAGCCGAGGCATTTTGACCTAGAAATAAACCTGTCTGCTGCATAATTTGACCAAAATAAATCCACATTGCAGAGAAAAAGTCACTTTGTTTCTTTACAAGAGTGTGCCCCCTGTGGCAAGACAGGCTGTGTGCTCCAAACCAGGTAATAACCTACATTGAAGAAGTCAGGGGAGGCCACCAGCTGCTTTGGTAAGCACACACAGGAGCGACATAATGAAGCGTCTGGAGTTCTGTATTCTATTTGTGAGTCGAATTTTGCCTATTGTAGGTGAATGACAAAATTAATAGGCAGCAGCAACTCCCGACTGAGACTCTGAGCATAATGAGGTGTAAATCAGTCCTCGGCCCGTCAGCAAGCTGGGTACGAGAGAGGGAGGGGGAGGAAAATAGAGATACATAATTTTTTTCTAGGTCCATGCACAACACACAAACCTACAACCCCAAAGTGCATGCACACACACACACACACACACACACACACACACACCGATATGTGGCTGGCATACTTCTTGCTTTCAAATTCTCTGATCTGTTCTGAATTCCTGTATTTTGTAGTGTCTGACTTTCCTTTTTTATTTTCTACATTTAAAAGGACTATGAGGACTTAGTAAGTGATCTTGAAAAAGTGTGATATCTAGATATTTCCCTGATCATAATCCCTAATTGAAAATGAGATTATCAGTGCTACAATAGGTTATTTCGAAATGCTAATTCCTGGCTTCCCCATTGAGATTTACTGCACACCAAAGTCTCCATGACAACGCCAGCTGACAAAATTTAGCTGTGAGAAGATCTTTTTTTTTCTCTGCTGAAAACGATTGCTGTGATATATTTATTGATGGAAACAGGAGTGAAACTGTCTGACAGAAAAGGGTCAGAAGACCAGAAGAAAGCTGAACATGACAGTGGTAGAGCAAAGGCTAAAGGCTAAAACATGGGTTGAGCTGTTCGTGATTGTTCATTCCAGCCCACATGCAGCCGTTATACTGCTGTGATCTGGTCATATCTGAAAGTCTATCAATAAAACAAAGAGCCAACTTACGTTTGTTATGCTTATTAAATAAGGGATTTACTTAAGTTACACGGTGCTTCCCAGAGCACAGGGCTGTGTAAAGCACTACACGTAGCTGGCTTCTAAAGTAAGGTACAAACTCACAAAGTTTGCTTGTTGTCACGTTTCAAAAAGCAGCACTATGTAACTGTTTATAAATATATTAACTGTCCACGTTGTATCTGGTAAAAACTATTTTGGAACACAGAAAAGTAGTGTTAATAAGAAGATTCGATCTACTTTCATTTCTACTTTCAAAACAAATACACCACAATAGTTTGCCCAAGTCCTTCAGTCAAAGGGAGTTGCTTCATACAGATTCTCCACACAGCCACTTTAAATTACTGTGATTGACGTAAAACTTTTTTTTTGCAAAAATTTTTCTTCAGCTCAAATTCCAATTTTATCCAAGCCTAAAGCCAACAGCAGCAAAATAAAAGGAGAGCACATACACATGCGAAGCCTGTCATTGCTCTTCATAACTCAATGTGCAGTCTGGAGTCTGTGTTCACAGTGACACACAGTGTTGCTGCAATGAAGAAGTCCTTTACAGACTCAGAGTATGTCAGTAGATCCAAACATTATATTTATCACAGGAAAAAAAAGTACTGGAAAAAACTCGATGTGAAGCTCCAGTTGGTCAATGCTTTTTCACCTAGCTGCCACCAACATGTCACCTATTGTATGTGCATCTGTTTTGTTAATGTTTGTGTCTCTGTGTGCATGATATGAAGGATGCGATGTGTGGAAAAAAGATTGGCTGTATTTATGAGGACTGGCTGTTCAGCGATTGAGGCTGAAACCGATCACCTGCTGGTTGATTGGCACATTTCTAATTCATTGTCCTATTAGCCGATTAATGTTTGATTATTTAATGACAGATTAATACAGATTTTATATTCATGTATATACATAAGTAACTCATGTGGAGAAGATGTTTATAAAAATTTGCATTTTAAAAACCCACTGCCTGCCAGAAAAAAAAAAAAAAAAGCAACTTTTCCATACGACAATATTCCTAATTTACATTATAGAGCCATCATACGGTGTGCAGTTAATCACTCACTATTTTCAATGAACTGATTTGATGAATTTATTTCATGCATTTGTCTAATGAAATAGGTGTAATAGCAGTACTGGAAGGTGAGACCCATTGTTTTAATCAAGAGTGTTAAAAAGATAAAATATCACATCTGAAGCTTCAAAAATCATCAGTGTATCAGGAGGCATTAATAAAATTCAGTGATTTAGCCTCACAGCTAAATTGTCTGACAGGTGCATTCTGGAGAATGAGAAGGAAAAATAAGGAAACAGCCATGAACAGAATAACATGCTTTCATCTTCATCTGATGACAAGAAAAATATATTTATGATATGACAAGTAAAAAATATTCATGTATTTTCAATTGAATAAAAAATAAATGATTCTTGTGTCAATGCAAACTCAGCTAATGTCCACTTTGAATCAGTCCCAGACGCAAATGTCTGCCCTGATAGTAGGAAACAAAGCCCCATAAATATACAGAGGAGCTATACTGAACAGGTTCAATGTTCATGCTTTGTCTGCTTCAGATTCCCTGTTAAACCTTGTCTACCAATCACTATATTTTGGACATTTCTCCATCTGGACCTCAGGCTTCAACTGAGGCCATCACTATGATCTAACTTGCTATACAATCTCATGTGTCTTGCTTGGAATTCAATGCTGTAAAATAATTTGTTCGGATGTGTGGGTGTATCTTTCAAGTCTTACTTTCTCTGCCAGATCCTTGGATGCAAAAATGTCCTGTTGGAAGAAAGAAAAGAAAACTTTAGTACATATTTTCACATAATATCCCTACATGACCCAAATATTTCCAACTTTTTGACTTCACATGGGTCCAAAATTGGATTTTGTCTCTGTTTAGAGGCAGACGCTCACAGTCTCATGACCAAAACTGGCTAAAATAATCCAATAACTTTGAAGGCCTTTCATACAAATATCATTTAGCCTGGATTTTCCATTTTGGCATGACTGCAACCCATTTCTTGTTTCATCCCTTCTCCCTGCTCCCCTTTTCCAAGGAAGATATTTTCTGAATTCTTCTCAGACCTTCAAGGATAAACTTTATATTCCCAGTTGGTAGCAGCTCTGTTGCACTTCATAGAGAGTAAATCTCTGAAGATGTTTCCAGGAATGGCAGCAATTGCATTTGAAAGTCTCCATAATATCAACATCATATGACATCTTCGGCATCAGCAAGCTGTTGTTTTCCTGTTGCATGTGCGATGCATCTCTCCAAACCTTGTTTGCCATTTCAATTTATTGCATCAGATACACAGCAAAGAAAGGAGCCATACTGGCTTCACACACAGGTCATTAGGAGTTACTTTTTCTTCAGAGGAAAAAGGGAGATGAAACAGTGGGAGGAAACACAGAAAGGAAAATACTGTACCTCATGAGCCCAGGGGCAAATGTGGGAATGGACCCTGCTGTGCACAGAGTCACAAACAGAGTAGAAAAATCAACAAGAAGAGGGAAAAAAAGGCTGAAAAAGTTCTGAGGAAACTACGTCTCAAGCTGGGAAGTTGGAAGGAGAGAAGTAAGGAAGAGTTTCAACACAGGTAAAAGACATTTTACAGCAGGTTTTGGACTTGAACATAAGAAAAAGTTGAAGTAGAAACACGCTGAGACTAGGGAAACAAGAGGCAAAGACGCCTGTGGGTCTTCAGAGGACGAGATGACCTTTCAGCTGGGAGCTGAGTAGAAAGCAAGAAAAAATACGTTTTCTGTGTTGGAAGATAAGAAACAGTGTGGGTGAGATTTGTCATAGCAGAGAAAGGCAAAAACTGCTGTGACCCAAACACAGACAGAAATGGAACAAACACCTCTGCACCAAACCTGACTCCACTGGCTGAAAAGACGATGTTAAACACCAGCAGGGGATTTTTTTTTTTGTTTTTACTATGTTGTTTATTTTTTTACAAGATAAATCTTAACTAATTCTAGTCAGCCAAATGTTGTTTAAGCCAACTAACCTTCATTTAAATTCAAGAGAAAGTCCAAATGTTTCAAAACATGCCAACCATGCCGTGCTGGATTATGGGGAATTCTGGGTAAAATTTGTTTGAATAAATCAACCTGACAGATGGTGCACACACAAAAAAAAAATGTTTTTGTTGAGAGTTGAGTTTCATGTTTAGTCTGTTTAGGCATCATTTAGCTTAAATAAAGATCTGGAGCAAGCCTTGATATATATAGCGCTGTCTCATATTGTGGAAGAAGATGTTTATCCCAGCCTTTTAGCCTTTAGCTTGAATCGCTTGTCTGCTTCCGTGCCAAGTCTTAGATGAGAGGATCAATACAACACTCATATGTGAGTTAAATATAAGCCTTCAGACAGCTGCCAGTTCTGACTCCACATTAAAGCTAAATGATAAAACTGAGACAGACTTTCTACCCAAGGCTTGGCTAAACGTAGCTATCATCAATTAGCTTGTTTTTTATGTTTCAGAAAGGGGAAAAACAAGTCAGTACATTTTGAAGATCAAATCTTACTTTTTGTATGCGTGCAAGTGAACCAGCTAAGAAACTCAAAGACTAAAAGAAGTTAGATTTTGCCAAAGAATAACAAGGCACACGATCCTGTGGTAACAGTTATCTTGCTTTAAATAAGGTTTTTTATAAAAAAAAAAAGACAGACAACAAAAAGTTAGCTACAGGCCAAATTGGTTCCCCACCATTCAGAAAACATGCTCCCCTTGTTTTTATCCTTTATGCTAGGCCAAGCTAACATAGCTTACTGAAGCTGAGCTTTGCTAAAAGTGGTCCTATTCCCAAAACATTGACTACTGTTTTTCAAGGGTATTTAAATATTTAAATTTGGTAAATTTCATTAAAAAAACAAAACAGTTGAACTCAGAGTTAAGGTAGAATTTATTGACTTTTCAGCTGATAACTTTGACTTTCAAGCTCAAAATTTCAACTTTCATCACAGAATTTTTGACTTTTTAGAAAAAAATTTGACTTTCATTGCATAATTTTGACTTTTTAACAAAATATTATGACTCAAATATCTCAAATATTGACTTTTTAGCTCATAACTTTGACTATTTTGATCAAATCTCAAAGCTTTTTTCCCTCAACACAGGTCACAACCACAACAAAGAGAGTCACAGGTGATTTAGGGAGTCTTCTCAATCAAACAGCTAGCAAAAGGGCTGTGTTATCTGACAGTGTTACCCTGTTTGGTTATATGAGTGACTGTGACATATGAGTGGGAAAGCTGTAGGGAAAAATAGCCTCCCTGGTGAGGAAGCATTATACCTCCAGTTGGAATCAGCTATTTGTGGTATATAACACTTTTTCTTGATATATGGTGCTAATAGTGAGGTTAATCTGTTCTGCTGTTGAGCTAGCATTGGAAATCTAGTGACAGAAAAAGAGAAGAAAACCACATCACAGCAATATTCCAGCAGGACAAACAAACGCTGTGTGTGTAAGTGATTGCAAGTGTAAGCTTTTAGTTCATGTTTACACAATTTTAATATCATACTGATACTGCTATCATGCCATTTCATTGCTCAGTGAGCAATTACAAAGTAATCATGGAGTCTCTTCACTACCCTGCAGCAAAACCTTGTTGTAAAACAGGCTTTTAACTCAGACCTACTACATACTTATTTTCATTTTGAATTTGTATAAACTGTCCCACACAAAAGTCATAGTTCAAAAGACTTCCATCAAAGATCTGAACAACTGTTTGTTAGTCTACCACCAAAGAAACGCAATCATATTGCTCACCATGACCCTCTCACCAGTGTACTCCCTGCTCACTCTCTGTAAATAATGCACAGAGCTCGTTCCACGCAGGCTCAGACTTTGAGGTGCTGTCACTCATTGAGGCTTAGTTTAATGAAAGTAGTGTTGTGGTGCTGTAACATCTGGCCAGCATACAGGAATCTTAGATTAAACTGTTCACATACTGTGGACAGAAATGACGGATATAAAAACAGATTAATTGGGCATGTGTTAGCATGTTTGTACGCAGACTGAAAGAGAAAAGAAAGCTGAATGATGCTAACGTTTGTAGGGTAACTAGGCTGTGCTGTAAGGCTAAACATAATAATGCACACATTGTTATAGTCATCCAGCCACAGAGAACGGAAAGTGTGACAGGTAAGAGAGAGATATAAAAACATACAGGTGGCATTCAAGAGTTATTGCAACGTTGTATGGCTGTCGCTATCATCAGGATTGATGACTGTGTCCTGAAGTCTGCCAGAGCTCTAAGTTACCACCGGTACTCCACAAGACAAACACAAGGCCCTAATGAATAGATAATTGGTTATAGGAGCCATTAATATGAGTGATGGAACATGCGGGTGTGGAAACAAATATAAATTGTCTTTGCGTTATACAGAATGAACTTCATGTATCAAGCAGAGCTGAAGCAGCTGTAGAAAACACCATGAAAATTTGTGGAATAACAGCTCCCATGTGTTGCATTATGCTCCATTTGTCATATATCTGACACTGGGTGAGTACATTTACAGCAATTGCTACGAGAGGATGCAACTTAACTCAAGTCATATGAAAAACCAGAAAGTATCCAAATCTGCAGAAGAGGGGAAAACATGTTTCTGAGCCAGAGATTCAAAGAAAAACAACTGCACCATTTGGTAGAAGTCCTGCAGACCGGCGTTCGCTTGCCAGCAGGAGCTTGAGATGTCTCAAACTGCCTCAAGAACTGAAGAGTCTGAGGCCAAACGCTTGTCTGTGTCAGTGCGTGTTATGTCTGAGCCTGATGGGAACCGTATGTTGTAATGATTCTGCAAAGAGTCACAGAATGATGCTTTCCTGTTTTTCAAGAGTTTGTTCTTGGATCTAAGTGCTTTTTCATCAACTTGTCTGAAGCATTATGATTGTAATTTCAGTGTACTGTATTAAAATGTTTGTGTTGTTTTAATATAATAATGATTTGATGTTGTTGGTTAACTGTATTTGTATGTAACTGGTGCTGGTTGTATTTACCTGGCCGAAGGTGTTTTCCGACAGGTCATTTTCAGCTGCACGGCGGCTCTTAGGAGTGTCTGGTGGGCACTGCAAAAATAAAATAGACACTTATTTGAAAACTGAACAATGATAAGACTTTGTTGGTGTTTTACCCCATAAAATTCTACTCTAGACAAGATGTAAAATCTGACAGGCTGCTGCTCTGATTTTGTGCCCAGACTCTCAAGAGAAAGCAAGCCTGGCAGGAGAGGAAGTTTGATCCATAAAGTAAATAAAGTCTGTTCGACATCAATAATTCATAATTCATTATTCATCTTAAATGATATTTATCCATTTTATTTCAGAAATTTTAAATAGTTGATTTACTGAACATAGGCTGTTGGACTTAGAATAAATTTTGGTGACATTTAAAATAACAACTACACTAAACTTTCAGAAAGGCGCGACACCGGCACAGAGGTTGTCACTGCTTAATTTCCACAAGGTTTCACCTGTCAGTCACATAACCTTCAAATATGAGTTTAATTATGCAAATCTTTAAATTCAACATAATTAAAAGACTAGTCATTAAAAGAGCTTGTTTTGATAAGACTCTGAAGGAAACAGTTGGATCATCAAATTGTTATAAAAACAAAAGATAGCATCTCTGTAGAGCTATCCCTGTGTGCTTTTCTACTTTAAGCTCCATGCAACTGAAGACCTGCTGGTATGTTCACAACAACTTTGCTAAACTGCAAAAACTAAAATCCAAGCAAGTGTTTTTGTCTTTCTTTTAGTCAATACTGTCTTTTCAGTCCTGATATGAGCCACATTCAACTGGCAAGTCCATGTCTTATTTCAAGATATTTCAGGTAAGAGATCAGTATCTGGATTGCTTGTTATGCAAAAAATAAAATCTGTGAATGGGAGAAGAAAAATTTTCTCACTCGGTTTCTTGAAATAAGAACAATGTTCTGATATAGGAAATTTTTTCTTAACCCATTGGCAGATTTATGGCTCATATCAAGACTGAAAAGACATTTTTACTTAAGATAAGACAAACACGTGCTTATATTCTTAGCTTTTTGCAGTGTAGCAAACAGGTTTTTAGAATACATTCCTATACCACTTATTCTTAGCTTGGCACAGAATCTCATTTAAATGTGTGAACTAGCTATTTGCACACAAAGGATATTGAAGGCTGATGAAGCCACATAAAAGAGACAACCCAAAGAACCACATCACTAATTTTATTTTCCTTTTTTTTTACATGAGTGATGTTGCAAACTCACTAATTGCTCATTTGCTATCTGCTATAGTTGGAAATCACTAAGTAATTGGTGTTTTTTTTCTTTCATTTCCCTCACTTGCATTTACTATATCTTATTGCTTGGGTCTGTTTCACCAGATTAATTTGGACATTACAAAAGTTCAACCACCATCAGGCTGTGAACTTACCTTCCTAAACCATTCAACGCTGCTCTAGCGCAGTAACAACAATGTCTGATAGAACAACCTGTCTTCAGCTCTATCGCTTATTTTTCATGAAGCTATAGCTTTCATTTTTGTGAGCGTGTTGCTCAGTGTCAACACATGTGAATCCAAGCCCCAAACTTCATATCTCCAACATAAATGCTGCTTAAGGGGAGCCCTGCAGCATGAAAGCCTTTATACAGAACTAGAGGTTTCCTTCTGAAACGCTCCATCATAACTCCTTCAATCTTGTAACACTCTTTCCTTACTCCAGAGAACTCTAAAGTTTTAACTGTCTGAGAGAACTCCTTACCCTGCTTGTATGCCTCTTTAAAATCCATTTGATAATAAAGTAAACACATCTGCTTTTGCGCCTACCGACACGTAAGCACAGACACTCTGGAGAATTCTGACCAAAAAAAAGTTGGCTGAACACACACGATAAAAAAAAATACCTGCAGCTTAAAAATAAACCCAAGAACTGGCTGTTTGAAATTCTTCTCATAACTGAATGATCATCCGCTCTGTTTTATCCTGTTGAACAGAAACCTGCTGTCATATTTAGGTCCAATAAATCTGTTTCTATTTTTTAAGGCTTTGTTTTGAGCCCGTAAACAATACCTGAACAAAAACACAGACTGAGAGGAGAGGAACGATGAAGAGAGGGAGTTACAGAGGCACATAAATAGTGATATTTCTTAAGCTGCAAGGGAGAACGAGCCTTAGTTTCAATTAGGCTTTAGTCACAGTCACAGAGTACAAACAATATTAGAAAACCATAGTTGATATGACATAATTGCACACAATGGGATTACTATAAGCTCTAGTCAGTTTGTATACATAATACTCTATGTTCAACAATGCCTCTATGGAGAATTTTGACTCACACATGGTCGGCTTGTTAACAATTTTGCATCCTAGATCAAGTTTTGAACACCACAAAAATGGAACCTGTGTTGCTAATAAGCTAGTATGAGCCTCCAGAGGAAATGCACTGACTATTCAGGATGGTTAACTTTGATACAGACAACTCAGCTTTGTTTGCAGATGCTGCAGAGAAACATTCAATAACTTTTTTTGGAAAGCTGCAGCATCAAGTGCTAAGACATAGCCAGCAGAAAGTGAGTTCAAATAAGGTTTAACTGAGACAGAAGTTTTCCGGGTTATTAAAAAAAAAAAAACAAAAAAAAAAAAAAAACATTTCACTGGATCAGGTGAAGAGTACAAGACCAGAAAAAACAGTTGACTGGATGAAATAGTTTTGGGCCTAAGGTTACAATTTTCTAAAAACACAGAAAATCTCTTTCTTTTACAATCAGAACCCAGTGTGAAAACTTCAGTTACACAGAACATATTGGGTTGCCAAGGTCTAAGGTCAGACAGGTGCTTTTCAGCTGTGTTTAGAAGTTCAAGCTGTTTGTTGAGAGACTCAAGTGGTGGTGAGAACTCAGTATGAAAGTTTGTGAATCAGAACAGATTGAGGAAACCACAGCAGGTTTTGTTATAAACATATTTTGACACTTCTGGGAATACTCTGGCTTGATTTCTTGCCAGCACCAAGAAGAACGATCATTTTTTAAGCTCTCTATGGAATATGAAACATGACAACAGTGAGGAAAATGTAAGATGATAAAGAGCTACAAACAGCTTGCTCACTTACAAAAAAGTGCACTTTAGTGGTTCATTTTAAAATCATTCTCCCATTTAATGCACATTAACAGGGAGCCATTCTTGGTCACTACCAGTTTCCAGGCGGAGCTCTGGAAATTTCTGCTCATTTTTCATAAAGATATCTTTTTGAATCTTTATGATTTTTGGGGGGTATAATACCATTGAGACAAAACCATGTAATTCAGAGCTTTGACCAGCTTGCAGGTAGATTTCTAAAACATTTCCACACTCTGAGGTTACCTGCTATACTAAGCTAACCAGCAACCAGCAGTGGACAGGTGTCAAGGGAACACAGGCGGTATCTGTTTTTTAGTTTATCATTTCGCAAAAAATAAAATAAATGTAATTCCAAAATGTAAACCTTTGCAACCACTTCTTGGGTTTTAAAAAGTGTTTATGTTATAGACTCTTAGACCACAAATGACTCAATCTTACCCTTGCTCCAGGAATCTCACAGCAAGCCTCCTGAATAGCAAGTAAGGGGTCGCAATACAGCATCACCTGCTGAATATCCATCTAAAAGAAAGAGAAGGGAAGAAAGTGGTTTTAAGCCGTAAGTCTGCCTGCTTGTTTGCTGTGTTATCTTTTAAAAAAGCTATAAACAAGGTTAGAATTTAATTAACTTTTCATTGACAGAAAGTATTAAGAAAGCATTTTGTTAGGAAGATTACACGTGTTGTTCACATATAAGTGCATGTATAAACACTTCCTCAGCATTAGTAGACCCCGCCTGCTTTTTAAGTACACTGGTTAATTGATCATCAAACTAAGTGCCTGGATTACTGGATCTACTCAGTGCTAATAGTTCCAGCTCTCCACAGGCCAATTCAAGCAGGTGGAAAGCTTGCTTTTTTTAATCAGAAATTAATGAGATTGCCTCATTGCATCAGCACTCTGGGGTATAGTTTTAGGTCTTATATCCACAACATACACACAGAAATGTTTATACAGACATAAATGAGAATAGGACTTCAGAGTAGAGGCTTTTTTTCCCCCCTTCAGGATAATCCTAGTTTTAAATCTTATTCCATGAAGTACTTTCAGGTCTTTCTCTCTTTCAGTATGGTATGTTCATTCATATTTTTCCATCCATCTATACCTGCACAGAACCAGCGTCTGAGGCCCTAACCCCCAGCAGAGTGTGTCCATCAGTAGTCAAAGGTCCACGAGGATCCAGGGGCTTGGTCTCAATGGAGCTGCAATCCACGTGGAGAGTCACTGATTCCTGCTGCACACTGAGAGCCACCTTGTGCCACCTCAGATCCATCAGGGCCTCCACACCTTCCCCTGAGAAAGAGCAGCTCACAGACTCAGCGGTGGGGTCTACCCCTCTAGCTCGCAGGGACAGGGTGCCATCAGGGCCGCTGAGGTCAACAGAAAACTGGAATAGAGAAATGAAGGAGATGTAACACGAGAGTGAGAAGAGTTTAAAGAGGGGTTGTGTTCAATCACAAAACTGGGAATTTGGGATGAGTATCGAGAACCGGTTCCTGTTGAGAATTGAAAAGAAATGGTTCATTCCATGGACATCATTAGCCTGTATTCTTCAAGATTCCCTTATCGATTTCCCTTATTTTTAGATGATCTCAGAGCGTCAAGACCTTACGTTGACTATTCTGCCTCAGCTACTTAAGAAGCTGTAAAACTGAACACTTATATAAATGTGCATTACTCTTTCACAAGAGACTCATTTTCAATGCATTCAACATAAACTTATACATCTCCTTCTGTACCAACAACCAAACAGAAAACGTGCTAGCTTGATACTAACGTATACAGGAAAGCGCATTAAAATGCTAGTGATTAACATACATTGATATAACTTTGGTTTCAAGACAGACTTTCAACTTTCATAAAAAGAAACATATCACAATAACTTTTTGTGACAAGAAACTTAAGACACAAAAATACTGAAATACTGACAAGTATTTTTTTCCAAACAGGAAGTGCTTGCTCATAGCTGACTTTGGCATAACTACAGCAAGCTCAAGGTTTTGAACAACTCAAAGCATTACTTAGTGGCCTCTTTCAATCATTGAAACATAACAAAACAATACATTGATGTTAACGGATGTGCAAGTTTTATTAAGTTTTATTTATGTATATCTAGGGGATATCTAAATCCATTGACAAATTTCACATCAATTCTCTCATTAAATCAATGAATGTTAATGACACAGGAAATCTGTAAAGCTACATTTTGCACAAAGAAAATTCACTGGAGGAATCGATAAGGGAATCGACAAAGACTCGGATAGATAAGCAGAATCCATAGGGGCATTTTTATCACTAAAATCTCATCAATACCCATCCCTACTGAGAATTGCATAGAAAAACCAAACTGTGAATTGGGTTGTCTGCCTGTCTGAAGCTCTGACAAAGAGTAATATGTATATGTTCATGCTGCTAACAGCTAACGGAGCTGTAGAACAGAAGTAGAGTTAGAGTAAAGGCAAAGACATATTAATTACACGCACAGGCTGTACAGCCAATCAATCACTCCTAATGAGGCGACTTGGCCCCATCCATCATACACATTGAGTATTTAAATCTGGCCTCAGACTCTCAGTGATTATGGGTACTCTCAGGGACTCCAGTGCTTCATCACAGAACACACATGAATAACAATGAAGGTGCATGAAAGAGGTGAGGGGAAGATGATCGAGGGAAGATGGCAAAGAGGCAGCGAGCGAGAGAGAGGAAGAAGAATAAGGGAAGGACAAAAGAGACCTGGAATGAAAGGAGGAGAGAACTGAAGAGGTGTCACCAAAAGAAATGAATCGAAAAGGAAAGTGCAAGACTGTGCAGAAGAGAAATGAGCGACAGTAAGAGTGAGTAGACAAAAGGTGTGATGGATAAAAGGTGAAAGATCGAGAAAGAGAGTTAGAGGAGAGAAGAAGAGAGGAGAAATGAATGAGGAAACAAAGTATGAGAAACACCTGTGGGTAGCCCTGCTCATCAGAGATCTGGAATAGGTAGATGGTGTCACTCAGGGCCGCTTTCTTCAATGCCAGGGTGAAGATCAGAGTGAACTCCTCAGGTAAGCCGTGAGGAAACACCTGACTGAAACACAAAGGGTTCAGATGGGTCAGGGGATGGGTTTTTGACGTCATGTGTAACAGCTGTGAAACTTGGTACAAGAAAATAACAGCAAACTTTAAGAGGCAGAAAAAAAAATCACTGCTCTTTTCAGTGTAAAAACATACGCTACCAATCATATCCATTGTTGAAGAAATAAGGACACCTATCTTCAACACTTAGATCATAGCAAATCTAAAATTCCCTTGTGCTTTTCTTCTGGTGGATGAGTGGTCAGCATTTGATTTTTTTTTTTTTTTTTTTTTTTTTTTTTGCCAAACCAGCTTCAAGTATGGTACTTAATTGAGCACTGCAACTAAACATTTTAACTAAAAATCATTACTATATTAACTTGTGTAATAAATTTGACAATGGGGAGATGTTAATGTAATTTGAGCAGGCAGAATCTAAATAAGTAAATTATACATACAGCTGGATGTTTTGCACCAAAAATACAATGTTGCATGTGTAGCTTTTAAAGTTCAAGCTAGTTTGTCATCTTTAGCTAGACATGTCAAGAAGTCCATTTGTATTAATCATTTAACACATGACACAAAAACAGTTACTTACATCTTTTTCACCTGTATAACATGCTAGTTTCTTAAAGGTGCTTTTTAAGTGTTTCTCAAATTTTATCCAAGTTGCAACACATTAAGGCACAACAAATATGATTAAAAAGATCCCATTTTAAAGCCTTAAAGAGAAAAGGACCCCCAAAAAAGCTAGCTTACCTCTTCATTGCTTCTTTTCATTTGCCTTGATGAGTGCAAATTATTATTGCTTTAAGTTCAGCAAAGTTAGCCCCCTGCTAGCTAGCTAGCAGTTAAGGCAATAGGTTATCACTTAGAGGCAACACAAATTTATCTGTGTAAGGTGGAGACTTTTTTTTTCACTCTTTGATCAACCAATCTAAAGCCTAAATGCTTTTTAAGTTTAACTCGAACAAGGCTCACTAGCACAACACTAAACATTGTTAAATAAAAAGAAAACTTTTGGGAGTATGATTTTTCATCTGTCTTGATGTAGGCTATATTTAATTCCTTGCAGATTTTGTATTTTAAAGGGAGGTTCAAGTGAAGTCAAATGTTCTGGGGAAAAACAAACCCAAAAGAAAAATAAAAACATTTTAAATGATTAAACACTATGCTAACAGCAGGTTTTAGCTGTACAGCTAACAAGCTCCTGTTTGAATTTTGTCGAATAAACCAAGAGGGACTTTGCTTCAAACTTTTTTAGTCCTGACAATCATGTGCCTACAGTGACAATGTAATCCCACAAGTGTTTTCTGTATGAGCTACTTTGTATTCAGTGCATATTTTCTTCTATATTTATTCCCTCTGGCTTGTCTCTCTGCATTGTGTGCCTGCAGCCAGAAGCACAATGCAAAGCTCGCTGTGTGTAACCCCCTGGCATTAATTTTCATAGCTGATACAGTCCGGCAAGCCTCATCCCTCAGTTTTGGTCAAGGGCATCTACACACATAAAGTGCGTGCACTCTCCACATACACACACCCACACAGTAGAATTTCTCACTGCATGGCGGGTGTGGATGTATTGAGAGATGAAGGGTTCACAAACAAGCCCGGTGAAATGCATGCTCACTGAGATGGTGAACACTTTGAAATATTCTCTCTTGCTCCATTTCCCTCCCTTTCTCTAACAAACACACACACAAACACACACAAACAGACCCATAGAATTGTTGATGCTGGCAGCTGGTTTCCCACTCCTAGAAGTGGGGTGACAGTGATTTATGACTGAGGAAAGATCCAAGGGAAAACGGCCAACTACAGGACGTCAAAACAAAGAGAGGATGAGTAGGAGAAGAAGAGAGGAAGAAAAACATAGGAGACTCTGAGAGACACGGTAAGACAAAAGGAAGAGGAGAAAAAAGAGAAAACAAAGGTGATGGAAAAATTATTTGTTTGATATGAAAATGGATAAGCATTTCATCTGAAATATAAAGTATATAGGTACCTGGGATACAGGGGGGTGAGTTGTGTACAAAAGGAGACAGTAAAACGGGAAGTGAAAGAAACAGAGACAGAAAGATGTAAGCAGATGTTGAGAACAGAGTTGTTTTGCACTCTATTAGTGTCATGAGCTGCAGGGTATAAACCACTCACAAAGTACTGACTTTCAAGCCAAAAGTACCTCACCTTGACCTATTCCATTCAGTCTAGAAAAAAAATCACCACAGATATACACCTACAAACACACAAACATGCAACAGGGAGATAAATCACCAATAGCAGACACATTCAGATCCAGTCTCTTCCAACTCAGAGAGAAGTTACTTCTGCTACTCCTGTATAAGAAAAAGGGAGGCAGAAAGTCTGTGTGAGCCGGAGAGGCACAGAGGGGAAGAAGGGGAAATCCAATGTAGAAAAAGCAGATCTCTAGTTCAAGATGGGAATATCACCTGGAGAGGTGTACAGGAACTCTTGAGCTGGGTTCTGACTGTGCTTGAATCAATTGCCTTCAGTGGAAAGGGTTTCTTTCCCTGGATGAATTATACATACCTGGCTGTAAGGAATTTTAAACAGCTTGAAGCTGACTCATGGAAGCAAAAAATATAGTTTCACAAACTGTTATAGACAAATATTGTTTTTCTTTACTTTTTCCCCTATGGCTGTTTTCCACTTGTTGAATCTTAATGCATGAGCATTTATTGAACAGGAAGTATTGCACATCTTGACAGCTTTTATTTATTAAAATTTACAGCATCATGGTTGTTTGCCTCTGCCAACCCGTCAATTTGCAGTCCACGTCTAGCCTTGTTTTCCACAGAGGGTCTTACAGATATTACATTAAGCTTGTTGCTGTCCTTTGCCCTGGGGCCAAGTCAGACGTTAAGTGATACCAGTCTGTCCATTCAGAGGGATAAAAAAAGGCTTGAGAATGAGAGGTCTTATTCAGACCCCCCCCCCAAAAAAAAAAAAAAAAAAAAAAAAAAACTGTGTATAAACACTTCTAGCCTGTTTGTGATTCTTTGGGGGGATTGGGTAGGGAGTTGTTGTGTGATATGTCTTGGAACAATTTGGATTTGTTTTCTTTCATAATATACTATGACAGAAAATGTGAAGTATTTCCTGCATGCTTGTTCTTTGACTTTCTATTTATTTGTACCATTATCAAGAGGGTAGAGCAGGACATCCCTGACTCTTTCTGTGGGGGTCACCTGGGGACAAAATTGATGACAGAGTAACTTTTTGGCTAGCACTCCTACATAAGCCAGCAACAACTCCAACCTTGAGTCTCATGAGAATAGAACTGATCTAACATTGACCTTTGACCACAAAAATCTGATGGATGCCTCCTTTTTGAGAAGCTTAAACACCAATTAAGGACAGCCTTAATGTTTTAAGTAGCAAAGTGGGACTGACCTGACAAAATGTTTGAATGAACAACATGAAGTGACTTTGACCTTTCACCTTTTGGGTAGAAAAATGTCTTACATCATATTACATTACATTGAAATTTCCCTTCAGGGGTCAATGAAACATTTTTTACTTAATTTCATTTCACTGTCAAACTAAAATTTGCACAACCACTGTCTTAAATACTGTCTGAAGAGGAGAAAGTGACAATCAATTCCTATAATATAGGAATGGGATGGGATGGGATTGTGAGTTTCTTAAAGAAGCAGGCTGGTCCAGCTTCAGTAGAGCTCAGTGGTTCAGTGGTTGCACACACCACTAGCAACCAACAAACTAAAGGTTTGTCACTGCAATCCCTCAAACCACAACAATGTCAGACAAAAAAACAAATCACTTGAGGTCCAATCTCCAAAAAATGTGGTGAATCTGCTGATTTTTACATCCAGAACTCCTCAGTGGTTACAGTTAGAAATGATAAGAAAAAGAACAAAAACTTGAACATTACTGTGATTAGTCATAATGGAACCCAATTTGCCAGTTTTTATAGCTTCAACATTCAGTCTGCACATGATGTACCAGGCATCAGTCAGACTAGCAATCATTCTTCCTCTTCTTTTGTGTAGGAAAACAGAAATATCTTGGTTTCAAAATCAACAAAAAAAACAATCTTTATCAACTTGAATCCTCAGTCTGCTTTCTTTGTGAACTCTTGAACTAAAGTCACATTTCTACAATTGATCTTTCTTTTCCAAACCTCCTACATGTTTGATCTTTTTGATCTTTGGTCAAAGTTTCTCAAATATTTTTACCTTTGTATTTCAAGTCTTTGTTTGTTTAGAAGTTTGTTGATCTTTAACCAAAACTGGTATTAAAAAATGAGTTTAGATTAAGATATTCATACTTAAATTCTACCTGTTCTGCTATGTAGCATAACTCAGTTCAGTCATACAAACCTTACGCTAAACTTGGTATTTAACCTAATTCCAATTTATTACAGGATAGCGTCCTGTCTTTCATTCATATGATAGCTGCAGAAAAGAAGCCGGCCTGAAGCAGTCAAATCAAATTCTGCTGAAATTAAAATGCTTGCCTCCTGCTGTGACTGGTGACTATCAGCGCACAACTGAGAGGAACAAGAGACAAGCAGCTTCATCTGCCTGTCACTCAGCTCTGTTAGCTCGGATTAGCTGAACGGATTAGCCCGTGATACAAAGCAAACCGCTGGTTTCCAATTAATGTACACACATCCCTCACCTCAGTCAACCTTATAGGCACTGAATTAAAATTGTCTTTGAGTGGCAGGGCGTTTGTGCTGGATTGGAGCCATTTGTTAAAAAGATCCAGAGATGCAGAACACTTTGGAACAAGAAATTTTGTGCAAAAAAAGCTGCAGCCCCATAGTTCAAAACAGACGGATCAAAGCAGACTAGCACCAACGCTCAAATTAGCACACATATGAAAGCACACTCACATTGTGACCAAGAGAAAAGCCAAAGAACAAGCCTGAGGGTTTGTTCTGATGAATTTATTTGTTGCCTGGATTTCAACCTTTAACCCTCTATTTCCTCATGACACAGCATCTATTAATTGTCTCTCTGTTTTTACGCCTCTCTTTTGCTATTGCGTTTTTTAATGCCTAAAACCACAAACACAAATCTTGTAAGTGCAAAAGAAACACATCAAATAGGTGTACACATAATCCATCCTCATTGACTGATGCTAATGGGTAGTTCTTTCTGCTTCTGTGTACTCCAAAGTGAGGAAAGAAGTGAGGAAAGAAAAAAGGAGAAATTAAAGGAAGCATCCCCGTCTTATGGGGTGAGTTAAAGCGACGCAGAATGAAAAGACAGCCAACAGGCGAGGCTGATGTGTTAACATTGATTATTGTCTGTCTCAGTTCAAGAGAAGTCACCAAGGTAACATTGTCACAGATAAAACTGACAGCAACGCTCTCAATGGTATCTACATTTCAATAAACGCTGCACTGAAACGAAATCCCAATCCAGCACACGCAGACACAAGACAAAGAGCCGTGTTCCCTGTCCTTTCTCTGTATGGCTCGAGGCAAAACAAAAACATCTTGGATTTTCCTCTTTAGTTCCAAAGATACTCATTTCCTGAGAAGTGACAGCTTTTTGGTGTTCCCCGCTTTCTCCTCAAAAAAGACAACCTCTCTCTAAGCCAGTGACAAACAATATATCTGAAGCTTTTAGAACAAAATGTCTTGGCCATTAAAGAGTGTTTTGTGGACAGATTTATCAGGCCTTCAGGCAACTGAAAGCTCACAGTGCTGGACTTGCTGATAAAATACTCCGAGCTGACCCAATTGACAAGTTCAGGGAGACTGCTTTGATGTGGTCAGAGAGATGTTCAGACTTGTGAAAAACAGCAGAAATTCAGCACTGCTGAAAGAGCACATAACCTCTACGAAGTACTTCTTATGAACCTTAAACACAAACTAAAGGCACACTAACAACATTAAAGCCTAATTAGACCATGTCAAGTTCAAAAAACATGCTGTGGGAGAGAGGCGCTGTTTGATTTTATGACTGCTGCTCTCTTCTCCAAAAGATAACTTCACATCAAGCTCAGTCTTTCAGATGCAGCTGTTAAAAGCATACCATTGCAAATGTGTTATCTTTTAACAAGTTACAGCAACATTTCAGCTCATTATAGCATCACTGTAATAGTTAGTGCTCCAACAGTAAGGTCTAGCATTTCATTTGAAAACTACAAGGACAAGTATTTGTGGTTGAAACCGGAAAACCAAAGGCAGTTACATGCTTTTACAAGCCAGTCTCAGTGGTGAGGGAAATGAAGTGGTGCTGCTGGAAATGCAATCAGACTCTGACCCATGTTTGCCATGTATTTGCAGTCATCTAACTACGCTGACATGCTGAGTGAAAGTTCAGAGGCAGGCGTGCTGAAGGGTATTCAGACTCAGTTTTTCTCTTTGTTCTGACATGGCATGAAAAGCCAGCACCTATCAGCATAGGCCTGCAGAGAGATTGAATAAATCTCTTTCTTTCACTTCCTGTCGTACATCTGTACCTCCTACAGCTGTACACAATATGCTTTGTCTGTAGGTTACTAGAAAAAAGTGTGAGCGAGATACATGAGCTGTAAACTTACTCCGTTGGACGTAGGAGTGCAGTTTTGCCCAGGCGGAGGATGACTGGTCCTCGAGGGTTGCGGATCTTCTTGACATCTGCACTCTTAAGCAGTGAGAATCGCCTCACTAGATTAAAACCTGGAGAGGGAATGGCACTCATCAGCACCTACAAAACTCCAGGAAATAGTAGAAAAGGAAATGTATCTGTTTCCACATTATTTTCACCTGTTATGTTCTCCCTAGCCGTCTGAGGAAACCTCCACTCGTCCACTTGTAAGCCCGGGCATTGTACATCTGTGGAGACAAATATATGACACAGAGGGTTATGGAAGAGAAGAGACAACAAAAGTTGTGGAGATAGAAAACAAAATGAGTTCAGGCTTCATTAAATTGCACAAATATCACATCGGTCCCAAGAAAGGATATTCATTCAGCATACTGCGTACCCTGCATTTCTTTCAGGTGACACCAACAGAGTTTGTTTGATAGAGAGAATTACACACACACACACACACACACACATTTGAGAGAAACAGAGATATTGATCCAAAAGGAAAAGAAGGAGAGTTGTCTGGGGTGAAAGACAATCAAAAGGGAGTGTATAAAACACAGGGAGTGAGATAAAAATGAGGGTAAAGCTGTGCAGAGAAGAACACAGCCCCAGTCTGACAGGTTGTCTAGCACTGAGCTTGTCAGTCACGGTAGCCTCTGTTTGATGGATATGTTCTCACCCTGTCAAGGGAGGTTACAGAGAAAAGTGTTGCCTGTCAGAGCAGCATGCCTGACTACAGGGGGGAGATGTGAGATGTACTGAAAAACCAGGCTACGGAGACATGGACCCTGTGAATCACTGTGATCCAAAGTTAATTGATCTCTTTGGGGCCAAGGACCAACAGGCCCTGAGCAAGACGTTCTACTGGGTACAGTTTCTCAAAAAGTTTTTTCTTTCTGCAAAGGCTGCTGAGAATTTGAAAACAGGTGGCGCCCAGTGTTGACCGAAAATAAACGTAATGATTTTCTGAGCAGAGATGCTGTCAGTATCTCTCTATATCACTCTGTGCCTGAAGCTCAGGTCACATATTTTAATCAAACCTTCCTTAATCCTTCTTCATGTTTATAGTTTAATGATACCCGTCTCCGTGGACACTTGAAAATATACCTGTAGGCTGTAGTTTATATGTCATGGTTGTAATGAAAACAACAAAACTGTGGCAGCTGGGAAGAGACGTAGTTTTACTTTGTAGACATGGATGACGTGACCTTGAGCAAGACTAGTGAAGGGAATTGGTTGTATTTTATCGATAGCAAAGCCTTTATTTATTCCACTTTTCAATCCCATTCTTAATCAATTCCCTTATCTCATCTAGAGGTTTCAGTATTGTTTATAAAGAGTAATAGTGATGTGTTTCTGTGATGAAAGTTAAAATCCTGTTTAAAAACAAAAGTTATTGCGATTTAGGCTAACTGCTGGCATAACAATGTAATTGTTGTGTTCTGTGTATCAGAGTTTTCTCAAGAAAACTATCTAGGGGCACTAGCTAGGGCAGAATAGTCAACATAGGATGGGTATCGAGAACCGGTTCCTGTTAGGAATCGATAAGAAATGGTTCAATCCATCTATATTGTTAGTGTTCTTGCATAACGGTTCCTCGTATCGATTCTTTTCGCTGCAGCAGACGGAACTTACATCCTCTGCTCTGATTCAGTTGGCTTCACTTAGCAGCTACATAACAGTTTCCCAAGAAAACGCTGATTCAGAATTTTCTGCTTAAAGTTTTACTGAAGATACTGAACGTAAAAAGAAATGTACATTTTTGTCTCACAAAAGATTCATATTCAATACATTTTACATGTTATACATTTACTATTGTACCAAAAACTACATAGTAAACATAGCGCTAGCTTGATGCTAACAAGAAATGGGGATTCCCATTGACATGCTAGCGGTTAGCATACATCGATATAACTTCGGTTTCAAAACACGGTTTCAATTTGCATCACAGAAACATGTCACAATTACTCTTTGAGATAAACACGGAGAACTCTAAATGTCCAAATTCTAACAGGCAGATTTTTTCCAACTGGAGGATTAAAGAAAGTTGTTTTCACACCCTTCTTCTTTTGTCATTTAATGGCACATAACAAACAACGTTCAGGTTCATACCGCCACCTACTGTACAAGAGTGTGCAACATCATGTCCCACCTTTAGAAGTGCTTTCTTTACATCTCTGATCTTTGTTCAGTCAATAACATGAAATGAAGTAACACATTATGTCCATGTGGCGTGTGAATTTTTTTAAACTTATTCTTATTTATTCATGTCTTGAAATATCCAGAACCACTGACCAATTTAAGACTTATTGACTTATACACATTATAAAATGTTTGCTGACAAACAATCAATAGAGAATCGATAGAGAATCAGATCGATAAGTAGAATTGACAAGGGTATCAATAAAATCTTATCAATACCCATCCCTACACAGGAGCCAGCCATACCGGTGTGATGTAAAAAATCGATAAGGGAACCGTTCCACAGAAAGGCTAATGATATCAATGGGTTGAACCATTTCTTCTCAACTCTTAACAGGAACTGGTTCTCGATTTCAATACCCAAGCAAGACACTCACCCTCTAAGCATGTTAGGGTGCAACCCCCTCACTCAGACACCTTTCCTGTAGTGCATGACTGTATGGAGCCTGTTTGGACTTGTGTTTTTTTTTTTTTTTTGGCCTGTATATGGAACGCATATTCAGAATGAGGAAATTTAATTTCCCTTCAGGGATTAGTTTTTTTCGTCTCCACTAAGTTCAATTATGCACTTTAAACTGACTTAATTGCATGTGTCAACTACTTTTTCTTGATTTAATGAGAAAGAGTTGATAAGAGCTTCTTTCCCATCAAACACTGAAAGTACTGCATTGAAAGATCCAACAGCTACGCACATTCCCAGCCACAGTTTCACTTTATCAAGGCTGAAAATCACATCAAAATGAGTGGAAACGGCCTAATATAATTACAAAAACAATAAAATCCAACTGACTTTAATCAAGAGTAAGGAATTTAATTTCACGCAAGTTGGCTCAAGAAAGAATGAAATCACATTAAGCGCTTCAGCACCTATTATCAAGTTCATCACTTGACACCCTGTAGCTTCAGCTCATCCGGGTTTGAAGGCACAAAGACCATTTCAGAGCAGCACATGTCAGCCTGTGTGCCTGTGTATTAAATCATTCTCTCATTACAGTCTGCAATATACGGATCAAGGTGTGGAAGAGAGATGTCAAGCAGCCAGTCTGAAGGAAGCCGGGAGAAACCTGTGAAGAGAAGTTGAGAGAAACTGTGTGAATTAAATGTGACATCTGAACAGTTGCAGGGAGAATACGAAGAAAATCAAGAACAAGTCTTCCGAGCATTTTTGCACACTTCCATCCAGTATTTCTTCTTTCTTTCCCTCCTTTTCCCATCTCATACATAGTCATACAAAGTATATTTATAACTCAAATGGTCCATCCTGAAACCTTATCTGCTGGCTCAGCACAAAGTGCACTCTCCACAAAGAAAGTGCTCCTTTCTGTAAAAAGACACTTGCATATTCACACACACACACACACTGTACAGCAGGAGCTTATCTTTTTCTTTTTTGCAAGTCAAGATTTGCTAAGATCTACCTTTTATCAGAGCTTACTTTTTTTCATTTTGCTTTTTCTTTTGCTGTTGTTCATCAGCGCCCCATTTCCATCCGACAGAATCAAGATGAAGGCTTTGTCAGGAGTAATCCTGGCTGCAGGCTGGCAGGAAGGCAGGCAGGGTAGCACAATGAGAGGTTGGGAAACAGATGAGATGAAAAGAAGGTGGAGAGAGGAAGAGTGAGGTACAAAGAGGAGCACAAGAGGCAAGGAAGTGAGGAGGTAGGAATGGGAGGTGAGAAAGTTATCTCCAGACAAAAAGCAGCTTGCCCTTTCCACACAGGCTGGCACCCTTTCTTCCTTTTTATTTTTTTTTAAATAGCATCTTGTTGACAACAGGATTTCTGTCCTGGGATGAAAATAAATGTTTACCTCAGACACTGCGTTGATTTGGTATTGTTGGTTGTAAATTATTTCGACCCGACCATTCCGGCATTAGGTAAATATTAAACAAGGGAATTGTTTAGTATAATGGCCAATGATGTTGATGGATTAAACCATTTCTAATGAATTTTTAAAAGAACTGGTCAAAATGATTGATTCCCAGTTGTCAATATTATGCCTTGCAAAACTCTAATACTGAATGGATGAAATATGCGTTTATTAGAACATGAGCCTTTATATTAGCTTTGTTAGGTCAAGTCTGTCATTTCTGTCTCTATATGTACTTCATCTACACCGAAGTCAGTGGGTAGTGGCCTGTTACTTTAAGTGACAGAGCTACAAAAGTGAGTTGTGGGCCAAAAAGCCTGTACCAATGCAGGTCTGCTTGTTGTTATGACTGGGTTTTGAACCTGTGATCTTTCATTCCTGGGGCAGCAGAGCCAAGCACTTAACTACAGGCTTCAAAACTGACTTGGACTCAAAATATTGCAGTACACATAAAAGAGGGACACCGGTGAAAGCTTCAGAGCTTTAAAGAAGGCAAAGCCTACAGCAACTGAACACGATGACTCACTCAACTTTCTGTCCAAAAATGCTCATTTTACCTTCTTGCAAACATAGTCCAATTGGCTGTTTTAGCTCAGTGGACTTTGTATTGAATGATATGAAGAATTCTGGGAGAAATTAATCACACAATAATCAGGCTTTGAGACTTAACTGTTGCAATCCGACAATTTTGGCATCTTTACTGGTCCTCTTTTTAGTGTGATCCAAGAACACACACAGGGCTCAAATGAGGTTCACCTCACCATGTTTAGTTCTCAGAAATCACAAATGAGACAAGTGTAAAAAGTGATCTACTTTTGCTCACAATCATTGCTGATTTTTGTTGCATCACCAATAAGGTAAACTTAAGTGCTCATCTGAAATGTTACTTTTAAGTTAGAATCTTACATATTACAGCTGAGTATGTTAGTCAAGGTTTAACTCACTGAATTCATGCTCGAACATTGATCAAAGCCAACATTGCATACAAAAAAAATGACAATAGCTTAGCTAAGCCTTCCACAACACTTGAAATCCAAGGCTGGGATTTCTTTCAACATCTTAACTGATAACCACAGTAACATGATGATCTGCATTTTTGTATTGTTGCCCTCTTTAAGTAATGGCTTAGTCATATTTTCAAGGTTTTTTGGGACACAAAAAATAGAGTACACTCTTGATTTAGACTATTAAATCACTGAGGTAAAAACAGAATAAATTTTTCAATTGAGATATTGACCATTTTACCAAAAGTGCATCTTGAAAAGCTGTGTATTATTTTCCCACAAAAGGGACTTCGGCCAATAGTTTGAGAAAGCGAAGATATGTTAAAAAAATTATAAATCAAAAGAAAAAAAATCTCCATGACCACATTTGTGACCTAGTTTTTTGGGTAAAATTAGACCAGTGTAATACTATATATATGCCTTACAAAATACACCATACACCTACATGAGGATAGAGGATATTTTAGTGGACAGTTGTGTTCTCGGGCACTTTGGCAGCGGACACACTGCAGAACTTGAACCCTATTTCCCTCTCAAGCTGTGATCAAAGAAAGGCATTTGCTTGTTGACAAGCTAATTAGCACATAGTATGCGTGAAACTCCGGGATCCTGCTATTAGCTGCGTGTAGCATTAAAGAGATTGGACGGTCTTGGCTGGGTTCACTTCCTCTTTGATTGGTTGTGTTTAAGTCTTGCCAAAGCAGGTAATGATACTACACTGGCAGCCACGCAGCACACTGCTGTGAGTGATCCCTCGTGCCTCCACTTGCCAAGATGAAATATCAAAACACTTCAGGTCTTTAAAGGAGGAAAGGCTTCTTTGAAGGTAAAGAGACATGGGCGGTGTACCAATAAAAGGTGTTACATGAGGACAAACTGACATTTTCTAATCTCCTAAGTAAGTAAACTTTGAGAAAACCTTGACTAAGACCAATGACTTGACAACAATCTTTCAATTTAGTCTTACTGGTGACAAAAACATCACATCTGTCTCATAGTTACCTGTACCAACCACTTCAAATTTCTACAAAAATAAACAATTTCTCAGTGCCTCAGTGAGCTCCTGCAATCCTGAAACCAACAGTCTCTGAAGTTTCAGACTTTTCTTTCAGCAGCATAAACTTGGCAAAGTCCTTTCATTAAGAAGAAGAGGTCAGAGGTGTGCTCGCAGAGAGAGCATGTGGTGTGTGGGTTGTTAGAGGAGAGGGTATGGTAGCTATTGAATGTGCTTTACAATGTGGCATCCCAAGATAATTGGACTGGGTTGCTGATCAGCAGAAAGTCAGACTCAGAGGAGAAGTAGTCCAGGCCTGAGAACTGTTAAACACAGAACATATGGGGGGGTGTGGGGGACTCTGGGTTACACAGTAGATGACTCAGTACAATGAGTCACTGTAGTCAATTTGTGGCTAAAACAAGGGGAAATATGACAAACTGAGAGTAAGATGAATAAGAAAGGGGGACTAAGATAAAAAAAAAAAGCTGAGAGAGTTTCTCTTACTTGCCCTCTTGGCCAAATGAGAGACAAGAGAGAACATTCCAGGTTGTTTCCAATAGATAAAATTGGAGTACAGAGCAGTGGAAAGACTTTAAATGCTGCACTTCAGAGGGATGAGCTCACTCATTTTCCCCTTGTAGGCCTCTGGCCAACATTCAACCCAATCTCACAAGCTCACACACACATACGTTGGACTCATGACACAAATTTACAAGCTTTTCTCAACAATAAACTCGAGCAGAACATCCTTGCAGGTATAGCACTTGCATCAATGTGGCAGTCTGTGTTGTGTGTGTTGTGTACTGGACATGCCAGGTTCTTTTTTTTGCCCTGTAGAGGATTAGCGCACATCATTGCTACAGCACTCTGTTAATAGTATTCTAGAGAAACTGTGTGTGTTTATGCTTTTTGAGGTTCCTCATGAACATTTCCTTTGCACAAAGAAAGACATCAGACGACAGGCTCATTCATGAACCTACTTCAACCCTGAAGCAGTGACACATTTAATTGTTTTGCACAAGTTCATTTCTTGCCAGTGAAGTTCAGACACAGCAGAGGTGAATGGAGTAAAGATGAGGTTGTTTCAGATCGCATTTGCTTGCACAGGCTGTCAAAATATAATGGTTGATAGGTGCATATCAGTATTTATTAATCATCTACATCATGCGGTGTGATGCCAAATCTTTCAGGTACTTTCTGCCATCCTACACTGGAAACCAGGTAAATTTAAGCCCTGAAGTTGGAGTAACAGCTTGTAGTTCTGCTCCTAGGATGCAGTCAGATGATTAAAATCTCCAACATGCAAGTCAATTGACAATCAACCTCAATTCTTATTTTGTATCAGGATAAAGGAAAGCCTGTTCGAAAAATAAAAGTTTGTAGCATTGGGTGGTTTGATTCACCTGTCTCAACAATTTATGTCCAGTATTTATGAATTTGGAAACCAGAAATTTGAGCATTTGACCAACTCAGGGACAATACATGTACTTCCAAGTCAGAGAAGAAAGACAGATGAATAATAAGTCATGAAAGTATTTTTTTATTGTAAGTTGGCCAAATCAAAAGCCAAAGAAAGGAAAATCCATGTCAGCTTTCAGATTAGGTCACTAACCAAAATGTTTACTACCATGATATGAAGTTTATACCATGAAGCAAGTTTAATACACCTCAGCTTTTTTCTGATTTAAGTGCACTGGCTTGACCAAGATTGAAATTCAGTTGGGGATATCAAAGGAAGATATCACATCCAGTCACAAATTGAGTTATTGTTAAGTTTGTTGTTTCCTCTGCCACTTTTTGACCCAGCAAAAATCATATAAAATGTAGGAAATGCTTACTTTTTATACAACTGCTTTTCCTTTAGATAGTCTGTTCCAACAGTCTGTTTTAGCAGGCTCTTGAAAAGATAAATAAATAAATAAATAACATGTGTTGTCATGTTGAATTCCCTTTACAGAGTGAGCTTTATGCCACAAAATACTCAAGTCATGATGAATAAAGAAAAAGTTTTCACTCCAATACCTAGTGTTTCCCAGACACTGTGAAAGTATTATGCTGACTGTTTACCTTTTTCCAAGTTCTGTGAAATTGTTTTCTCCAATCAATGATTTAGATGAGCTCATGTCAGGGCTGCCTGTCTGGTTCAATAACCTGCAGCTTTTGACACATGCTCTACTGCAAGTGATCACAGAGAAAGCGAGGGAGAAAGAGGTCCTACGGTGCATCCTTCCTGTTAATGCATTGATTGAAGTTTGAAGTCTCATGCTTCTCTCAAAAGTAATGTGCAGCTGGTTGCTGCTGTCTGCACTATTTTAGATTGCTTCGAAATGCTGTCATTACCAAGTCTCATCCACATGCAGAGCACCTGTGTGTCTGTGTGGTAATGGAATATCAAGTGATGCTCTCAAAATGCAAGTCATGCTATTTGGACTTCTGTACAAAATCAACATTGTTGATGAAAAACTGACAAAAAAAGATCAACTAATACAGAAAAGAGACATGGTGGGAGCTGGGGTAAAACACCACTTTTGATTGAAGGAAGATGGAAAAACGAATGCATTGGTATTTTTGTGTGGTTTGACAGAAAAGCTGTACTTACATAGATGATTGTTATACTTCTTTGTCTCTTCAGTCTGTGTGTCTTTTAGTGTTTGCTTAAAGAGAGGCCTGTGAGATTAAACTACAGTTCAAAGGCCTCATCAGAAGCAGAACAAACCACCCCACAACAGAACGTTACCAAGGCCTTTCTCCTAATGAGGTATCCACTGAATAGCCATATAAGGTTAAGTAGAATGCCTCTAATCTTAGAGAAGGGGCACTGTGCTCTTCTTGAAGGTTTTATGCTGTCACTCTGTTACCCATGTGGTAGCTTTACGTGATTTGCAGCACAACAAGATAAATCCATTAAATTTCAAACTGGTGTTTAAAAAAAAACTCGTAGTTCAACTTCTGTCCATTATGTTTTGTTTGAGCTGCTGTATCTTTAAGGCTTTCTGCTACTCAAACCCCCTTCCTTCTAATTGACCAGCACTGTGGAGGCCTGCTGGAGGCCTGCTGGGGGCGGAGCCTAGTGTTTGACCCCCCCCCCCCCCCCCCCCCTCAACGTTTAATGAGCCAGTTGAGATATTATGAGCTCACCATTTCAGCAAGTCTTGTGAGGAGCTTGTGCTTGTTTTCAAAAAATTTACAGACAGATTCAGGGATTTATACAGCATATAAATATAAAGCTTTCCAATATTTAAAACATGGGAAAGCATAATACCTCCTTTTAAAGTGGATAAATATGGCACTGAGTCTTTTGTGCCTGTGAGTCAAGTTTGTCAATGACTTCAACATGTTTCATTGGGGGGAAGTGGTAACAGAACAAAAGGAAAAGGCTGAGCAAGTTTAAGTCATTTGGATACACACACTCAAATAAGTTATAATCAAACCATGTGTGATGTAAACTGTCCTAAAATGGGTTTAATCCAGTGCTAAATGTAAAATATAGAGGCCAGTGTCGTTGCATATTATTTACAGTGGACACCTAAGTACAGGTAAAGAGTAATTATTTGGGGAAACACTGGTGTATATATTCAATCCAGCTGTGAACAGTGTGTACTTCTAATGCACTCACAAAAACCTCCCTTTTATTTCTGCAAACTGAGACTCCGTCTGTCGCTTGTCTTTTCTGATTCCTGTTTTAGTGCAAATTGGCTTTTGCTGCAATGTATTAGCACTGAGTATCATTCAGTGAAGCACAAAGACAGACAGAAGGAAACTGAGTCCAAACTCATCAGTGTATAAAAGTTTTACTTCAGTCTATATAGGATACATTGTGCACAGAAAGAGCTAGATCAGCAACATTTCAGGACAAGCAGGGAATTTCAGCAATTAAATTTACTTATGGGGACCAGTGTCTTAGTTATACACCACAGAACTGCAGTGCAATCATCCTGCTCAACTCCTCAACACTAGTTTTCCTTAAACCTGCGTCCCTGCTGTAATGTCAGCAAATTACAAGCAAGTGGAGATTTGGATGAGTCAGAGGAATTGTGTGTGTGTGTCAGTGTGCCTGTGTGTCTGTTCGTGTCTGTCTGTGCGTCTGTCTGTGTGTGTGGAGCTCGGTGTGACAAAATGTTATAGCTGCACTTGAGAAAGCACTTTCCTCCAACCACCAGGGGAAAGACTCCAGGGAGCAGCAGGCTGACTCAGTCTCATCTGAAAATCTCTGACAAGGGTCTCCCAGGAGGGACCACCACATCCACAAAGCTCCCTTCAGAGCTCCCGGAGCTAGAGAGGATTGCTCGCCCAACCCCCCAAGTGATATTACAGAGCGGGCCCCTGAGAACACACCGACAGTGTGATGAGAAAGTATGACAGCACAGAATGAAATAAATAAAAGGAGAAAATAAAAGACATTTCTCCTCACCTGTCTACCTCTTGATTTCTTGGTTCTGGTTTTATGTCACACATGCAAACATCTGAATCCTCAACCCACAGATACAACAGAGACATAGCATTTCAAAAACCATTAATTTCATATATGAGCCTGCAGATAAAATCTCATGTTTCCCCTATACAGACTCACAAAACCTTAGGATGATTGACAGCTTATGAGAAGGTACAAAACCACAAATGTTAAACACATACGCCTCCTGGCCACAGACTAACCAGCCTACCACCCACAATAACCAACATCTAACATACAAGGGCTGTAATTTAACGTCCACTTTCATTTTAGCCTAGGGCAGCGTCATGCACTCAAGTAACATACACACACTGCAGACAGAGGCGAGTCCATCAAACTCTGATTGGCACAGGAGTTAGTCAGCACACGACTGCAGATTAAATCTGAAAAAAAGTTGGACACCACTCCACCAAAGCTTCACGTCATTGACATTTTTTTCTCTTTCTTTTGAATAGCAATAAAGGGATTGTTCTGATAAGAAGCTGGTTGATAGCAATTAATCAAAGACTATGCAATTATACTGGATTAAAAAGTAGTTTGATAAAGCCTCACAGCAGCTTTTGCTTTAAAGGTAAAGCAGTAAATTTATTTATTGGCCTGTGTCTACACATTGCATCTCTTTGGCAGCATCTGTGACCTGGGTTTCTGAGCTTCTCTTGCAGGTACTAACTTTTGCTAAGTTAAAGGGAAAATTGCAACAGATTTGTCTGACTGGTTTATAGTCGAGCCAAGTTACCGCTTTTTGACAAAACTGGTGCTAGAGCTAGTTCTAGGCCAGTACCTGACTTAACCCAGGTTCTGTGTGTTTCCACTGACAAAGCTCCAGGTGCTCAAAACTGGTGCTTAGCAAGCACTAAGCCTTTGCTGGGCCAAAAAGCACCGACTACATCAGGGACCCGGAGCAGGGCTACTATGACAATCAGCTGTGAAAAACAGCCATTTTAAAGAATAAAATCTGTCGATCAGTTGTTTGTTGTGTTGTTGGAATTTCCTCATTCATAAACATGAAATGTTTGTGAAATTGAAGCAGCAATGCGTTACTTTTGTGTCTGCAGAGTCAAGCCCACATACACGTGCACGCACATACACAAACAAGCACACTCTGTGAGGCAGAAAGTTAGGAAAAAAAATGCCACAACCACCATAACTGCAAAAAATCTCAAAGTGAAATGTTCACAATTCTCTTTTGCTCTGTATTGTGTGCATCAGAGTTCTGTACTACAACAAAAAATCTTCATAGTGAGTGGAGTCAGGCCTGGAATCAACAGGTTTGAGGCTTTAAGAGCACAATAAAGACAAAATTGATGAGGAGACACTCATCAGTGGGAGAGGTAGCACAGGTTAACCTAAACCACATGACTGTTGTACAGCTGTGTGCTCAAATCCAGCAGCTCACACAGTGGGTACTAAGTCGGTGTAGGATTTTGTAATAATACTGATAGGTGGATGCATGAGAGCAGGACAGTCTAATTCTCCATCATCATTATTGTTGGCAAAGTTAAGAATGAAAATCTTACACCTCATGAATTTGATTGGTTGGTTGGTGAAGGTAAGTGACATTGATGAGCGATGATTCATTGCGAGAAGGAGTAAACTCACCTTGCTCTGGTGTCAGCGTGTCACATGATACAAAGCTGAAGGCCAGCAGCGTAAGACAGGAGCAGATGAGCCACATGATGTCCCTCCTCTGAAACAGCACCTCACCTCACCTGGCCTCTGCCACCAGCTGATGGATGAACACAGAGAAAAAGAGAAAAGTCAAAAAGTCAAATTCTTCCCACGTTCAGTTTGCATGCCACCCAGTCTGCTCACTGCGCCGACAGCTGCGCATTATGCTTGACTCCTAAATAGACATTGATGTATATTTATGAGTCAGTCACAGTTGATATGTTAATTATGTGGTATGATGCTGGCTTTGTTAGTGGCATATGAATTAGGCAGAATGTCCCTCATTAAGGAGTGTAACTCCATAAAGTCTGATCATAGTCATTATCCTGTCCATCTGGTTGGCCTTTGACTGGGCAGCTGCTTTAAGCACGCACACTCACATGCATGAAAATATGTCTGAGAGAGCACACTTAAGAACACTCGCACATGTGACCAAAGCAGGAAAGAGTCAAAAAGTCACAGAGGAAGAAAACGACAGATACAGACTGCACATGCCAGACAAGAGAGGAATACACACGCATGGAAGTACAATGATTTACATGAAAGCAGCTTGGTCCACAGTCAAACAGACAGTGGGGCCAAAACACACAAACACATCTGGAGACTATTCTACTGGAGCTGGGGTTGTGTTGCACCAGATGCTTCCACGTGGCTCAATAACAAGCACACACACACATTCAAGCTACGTTAGCATGTGTGCCACGTTTAAATACCTTCATTCCATCTCCAAGGTCCCTACTCTGCAACGTCTTTGTCACAAAAACACACAAATACACAAACACAGGAATGGATGTGCGCTATAACACAGAAGCCACCCACTCAGACTCACGTAAACACATCCCAGCTGACCTGAACTTGCCCCTAGCATGTGTGAGGACCCCATAACTCTGCAGTGTTTACAGGTACAGCAGGGCCCTCCAGGCAGACAGGCCAGCAGACTGTGTCTCCAGCGCACACCTGTCCCGTCTGCCAGCAGATATGACCCCCACACACTCCCCTTGGGGTACACAATGTGGCGCCTGCTTCGAGGACAGAGTGTGAATCGCGTCTAGCTTGACCTGCTTAAGTAGCATGCTGCTAGCAGACAAGGTGCTGTAGGACAATGTTGTGTATCATGTTGTGCAAGGAAAAGAACAGCTTGAAATGTCTCACGCTGAATTATTCATCTTAGCTTGTTTCCTTGCAACTTTTAAAGGCCAGGTTAGCAGGGTTAGCAAAGTCGTGCTGGTGTTCATGTAGCTGCGAGCTAGACAGAAAGAAAAAGCTTTTAAAATAACAGTTTCCCCTTGTAGTTGGTTGGGTGGAAGGTTAATCAAAGCTGGAGACAGCTGAGTTTGAGCACTCCAAAGCTGCAGCCGTTATTACAGGCTTCATGCCACATGATCACAATAATAAGAAAGTTCACACAGTACATAATACATAATGCATCACAGTCCAGAGGACACAGGCTGAAGAAAAGTTACAGCTCATTGCTATTATTGTCTGGCTATAATCCAAAACAGTTTAGAAAGCTTCCTAATATGCTCTGCCATGGATGCATCTCTTCTCCTCTCTTTTTGAACTCCATCTGCAGCTCCATGGCCACCCATCTGGCCACAGCAGATAAAGCCAGCACAGGGTTAGGACACTGGGCTTGGCCGCTGGGCTGGCTGTAAGCCCAGACAGCAGACCTGTGAATGATCGGGTCAGTGAGTACGAGGCCAATACAGGAAGGAAAACAGTGACAGATTTTGAAAGTCTTCCAGCACTACGGGCCTGAGCACCAGCGCCAGACAGAAGTGGTGACCAACATGATAAGTCACTACAGAGCCCTCATTAAATTTTTTTCCCAACAAAAATGTGTCTCCATTGAAGATAGAGCCGCCCAATAGTTCCAGGAGTCATTTCGATTCTGGGTCATGAACTATTGCCTGTTTTCTAAATCCTGTATTTCATGGCTTGGATACACTGACAAAAGATCCACGGAGACTGTTCTGTGTAACAATGAAGTCAGTAATTTGTGCTCAGCGCTTAGCAATTTCTGTTGTCACACATTTCATCATCATTGCTGCCGCTTACAGATGGAATAACAGCCTCAACACAAGCTTGTTTAGAGGAACACACTCTTACGGAGTTAAATGAAACATGTCCTCTCTATGGCTTGACAAGAGAATTGCTTATTAGCTACCAAGCCATGGATGATTAAATAACAGTGAACCAGAAGCCTGCCGCTTTGACTGCTTTGCATCTGTTTAAACGGGTGAACCCGGCATAAATGTGCCAGTCGTGTAATATTTGAAGGTTCACTGCTTTTCCAGCTGTCTCTCCCAGCATCCTAAAACAAAGATTGATGGACAGCTCACTTGCATGGTATCCGCTTCCAATCTACCCAGCTCTGTCTTCCTCATACAAACACATACAGTGAGGACTGCTTTGGGTGCAATGCTGTGAAAACAATCCACTGATCTGTCTGAGAGGTTGTGACTCCTGTCTCCTGCAGGAAAACTCCACTTCACAGAAAGTTTGTAGAAAACTTCCCAGAAAGTTGATTGAAGTGCAGCCAAATAACAGATATATTGCAGATTGTGGTAAGTAGACACACATGCATGTTCCTATTCAGTGACATCACATACTATCAAATATAAAGCTAATCATATTTACGAGGCACTGGAAGTAAATTCATGGTTTCCATATGGTTTCCCATGTCAACTAGAACTCAAGTGGGTCAGTACAATGTCGAAACTGTGGTTTGCCAAAGTTCATGTGTCCATGTTCCAACATCTGAATGCAGCCCAGAAATGATCAGAGTCTCTTCGCTCTTTTTCTTGCAATACATGTGTTGTTCTCCACATGCTGTTGGTGTTGTTCAGCCAAATGAAATGAACAAAGGGGCTCTTCTTGCTGTCAGATAATTTCCTTTTTATGTCCCAGTGTGCACATTAAGCATGTCTCTGCAAACATTTATGCAGTTTGCAGTGTTATTGCAGTCACAAAACCCTGCGGCTAAGTCAAGTCTCAACTCCTTAATGTTGAAGTCGTAGTAGTGAAGTCTGAGCAACCGAAGAAATATGAGTCAAGCTTCTCTATGAATCCAAGTACCAGCCTGGTGATTATCTTCAACTAGGATCAACTGATGTTTTGGGGGGGTTTGTTAGGGTGGACGCAGATACCCATTGTTTTCCACCACCCTTAGTCAGTGACTGATACAGGATGCTGATATTCTTGGGCAGAAACTTGGGGCCAAATATCCCAAATGTGCTTTTGCTCCCTCAGTTTACATCCTAAAACTGACATAGTGACAACATTTATCACTGTGGCAGTTTCACAGGTCTTAATTTTAAAATAAGGAACATTTATTGAACTATGTTTAATGTTTTTTAAAAAAATGGAAGAGAGACTTAAAATATGTTGTTAACAGGAGGAACAGCTTTGTCTTTGTTCGACTTTATGAAACACATATTTTAATAAAGTTTCAAAATTGCTTCCCTCAGCAGTCTGCAAGAAGGGGAGAAGCAAGGCATGGTCTGCATTTGGACTGTAGTGTCTCCTAGCAACATAGACTACCCGTGGATGCCCGTCTGTAATTCATGCCGAAAATATTTTTTTCTTGTTTTACCCCAGACTATTCCATATATGGAAATCTAATACTTATAATAAGATTCCCCGAAGAATTGAACTGGATGGCCATTACTTGAGAGACTTGTTGCCATAAGTTTGCTAACTAATTTCTTCAACAGTCCAAAAACATTAGCATCTCACCTACTTTTCGAAGAGCTTCTTTTAAACTGCTTCTTCTCAGCAGTTTGTAACACAGCAACCAGCAATGTTTCATTGATTTTACTTGCATATGGTGTGAGAGCTTCAGAGTACCGGTCCAAACCTGGACATGATCAAAACAACACTTGTATTGTGTATAATGACTGTGAAGTCCACAGCTGTCCTTCCTGAAAATGAGGTCAGGGCTTAAAAGTGATGCTTTGAACTTGATGATCCAGCTGTGTGTTCAAATAACATCAGGATAATGCTGATCTCTTTTAACTGAGTTTTTCAAGTGTTAAGTCACATTCAGTCAACAGACAATATTAAACTTTTAATTCTTTTCTGTCTTGGTATAAATGATCAAGACTGAAAGATTATGAAAGTCTGTCTACAAAATAAAACCCCCAAACAACTGGGTCAATCTGTGCAAATGTCATTCACAACTACTTAAGTGAACTTTGAGGTGATGTGAAAGAAAAGATAGAAAGGTGATCCAGTGTATATGTTGTTTTACTAAGCAATTTTGCCTCTTGTCAGGAATTTTATTATGATTTTTTTAAGTAAAGATTCATCCTCCATAGATCAAGAATGCCTAATAAGTAATAAGACACTTCTTAAGACAGCTTTAGTGATATTTAGTCTGGAAAAAAACTGAAGGACTTTGACATTCATTGAGGCAGGCAAGCTAGAACAATAAATATACATATGAATATGATAAATAGCCAGGTATCGACTCAGTCTGTAACCTTTCACTTCAAGTTATTTTTATATCTGATATGAGTTACAAGATCATTGGTGCTTCATGTTCGATGCTGATTATGTAATGTACACGTATGCTCTTGGCCCCCTGAACTTTACTTATGCTTCAGGCCAGCAATTGGAATGCAATGCAAGCCTGTTGCGGCGAGAAACTAGCAGTGTATTAAAGCCATTAAAGAAGTCCTGAGGCATTGATGGACACTGCAGATTCTCTGTGATAAGGCAATGGAAACTTGCAGACTAGCCAAGGCAATCCAATACTGTAAGACACCAATAACAGACCTGGACAAGTTTTTACTAGCCCTACATTCTGGGCAGCATTCAAGGTCTAAACATGAATATTTGTAAATGAGAGTTGGGCTGGTTCAGTTGTAGGTTGCAGACAAAAATAAGGAGTGTTTGATATGAACGATAACCCTCTATCCAGGACTGCCAAAAAGTTTCATCACCTTTTTAAAGTGATGACATAAAGTAACATCTTCATTCTTCATGTAGTTAGCCTTCAGCAGGCGGCTGACCTGCTGCTCTTCCTCATCTTTACATTTCTAATGAATGTCCTGACTGACCGAAGGGAGTGAAAGAGTCAAGTAGATGATGCAATTAGCTGCAGGGCCATAACACCCGCTACAAGTGTTAAACAGTAAGTAAAAGAGATGCAGTGCTCACAATTTAGGACTGCTTTGTGCTGCCTGCAACAGGTTAACTGAGCAACATTAAATGTGTGGTTAAATTCAAGGACGGCCATTTGTAACGTTTACAGGGCTTTATTCCCCTGGCGCTGGAGAGAGAGCAGAACCTGTTACTGCAGGGGGAAAGTGTCCCTGGAGAAACTGCAGACTACAAGGACTTCAGGGGCTTCTGAATGTCCATGCTTCTTTAAATGTGCTGCTTTTAAATGGCCCTTCAAGAAAAGATATCTGTAGGTGAGGAGGCAACACTGGAGAGAATGAGCCACATCAGACAAATAAATCTTACTATCTCTGGAGAAGCAGCTCTCTGGTGAATTAAACAGATGCAGCACTGAGTTTTTCCATATTAAGGGATAGTGGAAGACTTGCACAAAACCCTCCAACACTCCCAGGGGGCTTTCTTGTGGGGTGCAGAAACAGGATGCAAAAGCCTGCAAACATAAGATGGCTTAGTCATGAGAAAAACAGATGTGACTGTTGTGGCGTTAAAGCTTCCCCTGCAGCACTTTCTCATCTCTTCTGAGAGAGTGAAAAAGTTAGATTTCAAACACTGATCTCAGATCAGCACAGCACTCTGCCCAGACATTACTTATCATGAATGATATGCATGTAGCAGATCCAAACAGTGCTGCTCTGCTTGGGGGCTTTTCCATGCCACAGGGTTGGATCCAGGCCACGGAGATTTACAGTATTAAGTCATCCAATAATGGGTTGTATTAGGACCTGGCGTGCATAAAAGGGGAAAATCACACTCATGTCTGCCAGCAGCAGCATACCAACTATCTGTGGTTCATAACTATTGGGAAATCAGACATTAAAAATCACATACTAGTATCTTTTATGTGTACATAACAATTTTACTGCATTTTACCAGTGTCACAATGAAATAATCTCTCAGATCTTACACTGTGAATTCAAGGTGAGTTTCTGGTGTCTATCTTCATAAAAGCCACCCATAATAACCCCATGTGATGTGCAGTACTGAGCGCTCTCAGCCTGTTGGGGCACAGACCAGCTGCAAAACTTCCTCAACAAAGTTTCACTACACTTACTTTCCAAACTTCACCCACATATTTCTGCCTTTGCTGTAGCGTTTCTACTGCAAAGAAGTTCACTTTTCAAACAGCGTCATGACGTTTTAAGCATCCTCAACATCAATACAAAAGCTTCGTACCTTCAACTACAGATAAATCCACAAACTTGGGTCCACATTAATCCATAAAAAATGCGCGGACGTATCCAGAGAGAAGTTTGGAAAAACCGGTGTAGAGATGAAAATCAAATGTAATCCAGTGTGGGGGCTTTCGTCCTCCTCGCTTTTTTTGTCTTACGGCTTCCTCCACGGAGAAAGAAAGAGGAGAAGGAAAAAAAAGTTTCTGCGGAATTGTCCGTGTCAAACTTTTCTCCTCCCCTCTCTCTCCTCTCTCTCTCTTTCGCTCCCTGCGCGCGCTGCTTCAAAATAAACTCCCAACTTTCACTCTCCTTCTCTCTGAAGCTCCTCACTCTTTCTTCTGCTTCTATTACTTCCTGCTGTCTGAAAACACTCTGTCCTACTCTGTGGTCCTACCTCCCTCTCCAGGGGCGATTCTAGACCCTGTTAGGGTCCTGGGTGACAAAACTCACCAGGAGCCCCCAAGTAGCAAATATCACTGTCTTGCAATGTATAATAGGAAAACAGACCTTTTTTTTTTTTTTTTTTTTTTTTTTGTTTCAAAAAATGTAGACTCTTATTTTCTAAAGCTCAAACATGCATCACAAAAACAAAAACACTGAACATAAACCATTTCAAATATAATGGACACTGAAAAATAGCAAGAAGACTAATGTGCAAATAATTAATTAAAAAAAAAGGGCACTTTGGTTTAAGAAACTTCAGTAATGATCTTGGGGAAAGATAGCATGATCTAGTATATTTTGGCTTTAACCTTAAATTGTATATAGAATGGAAAGTGTGGCTCTGCCTTTTACTTTTGCATGCTTTTGAAGTCACACCTTCTCATTCAATTTGCCTTTTCTTTATTTTTATGACTATTTACTGGACCAACTGACCTCATTTCTTACAGTAATGATGGTCAGCCAGGGCTGTTGGCTGTGTATTAACCTGACTTCGGCACAATACAACCAATGGTCCCAACCCCATTGATAAAGCAAGAAATTCCACTAATTAACCCTGATAAGGCACAGCTGTGAAGTGAAAACCATTTCAGGTGACGACCTCTTAAAGAATGCCAAAAGTATACAAAGCAGTAATCAGAGTAAAGGGTAGCTGTTTAGGAGAAACTATGATATAAAACATGTTTTCACCTTTTTTTGTTAAGTACAGAGCTCCACATGTGTTCATTGAAAGGTTTTGATGCCTTCAGTGAGAATCTACAATGTAAATAGTCATGAAAATAAAGAAAACGCATTGAATAAGAAAGTGTGTCCAAACTTTTGGCCTGTACTGTATGTATTCATTTCATTTTTTTTTCTTTTGTTTCTTTCCTTTAAAATTAATATTTCTGCAATTCAAAGTGCATTCAACAGGTATTAGCAGCCACCAACACCAAGTGAGTGCAGTGATATGGGGCCCCATTGAGGAGGATTGAGTGTGTCTACTGTCATTGCATTAAGCTATGGGTTGCTGCTGGAGGTTGAAATTTGTCAGTCCTTTGGGGGGCCCTCACGGTTCTGGGTCCACAAGCCTGCCTTACCTGCTGTCAAGGCTTTGTCCCTCTCCCTCTGAGGGGAATCTCTGTGACACCACCTCCTCCAAAGTCCTGGAGATGAGCCCTGGGCATCTTTCTGATCCCTTTTGCAGGCCTTCACTGCTCTTTTTTCACCCTCACCTCTTAGCCCTCTCTTCCTCTTCACTTCTCACTGTTTGATTCAAGGTTAACTGGAGAGTAAAAGACTCTGACACCCAGTCCAGACTAAAGCACTCCACTGAGGCTGGAAGTAGGCATAGTGGTGGCATGGTTGATGCGTTATTGAAAAGAATTCACTCCATTTACATTAATGAACTTACTCATCATACTTACCCTTGATTGGCAGCCAGGTCCACAGCCTCCATATTGTTTTATCACAAGGTTTTATGGCACCTCATCCATAAAGTGGCCCCCCAGTTTGCAGCCTGGAAACACTCGTAACTGCCACATAAATTTGGCCTTTATTGTCAGTTAGTAAATAGATCAGGAGGAGAATAAATATCACTTCGGCATCTGATTTATGTAGGCCTTCCCTGCTGCTCTGGTTGAATAGGTTCAGTGAAGTACTCCCACCTTTATTGTATTTATATCTGTCCTCTCAGAGGTCAACTCAACTACCAAAGCATTATCTTTGACTTTGTTATTAGCATTAACCTCCAGCTTTAGGAGGATGAAAACATGTAAACACAAGTCTAAGGCAGAGGCTTTGACAACAACTCAGAGAATTCCAGCTTTGCCTTTTTGACTCCCCAATGGAGGAACAAGATGTCGACACTCCATTAACGCCTTCTGCAGCTGGTCCAACCTTTGAACTAACATGTGGACCCTGGTGTGACCTCTTTGGAGCGAACATCTTCACTGTCAGCAAACACATTAAGCTGCAAACTGTGAAACAGCTTGCATGGTCAATAGAGTGTGAGTGAAAGTGTGTATGTGTTTTTAATCAAAGCTGGCAGCACGATAGGATCACAGCTCAAAAACAAAAATTAATCTCTAGTTTTTAGGCCTGTAAAATACCTAACTCAGTTTTGGAATTTGAAATCCTGATTGACTAATAGCATTGATAACTTTTGTTTAAAGTAATGTTCACTTTAATCTGTGCAGCCTCAAAATGCTTAAAAATTGTCAGCACAGGCTCGTCAAATAGAAATCCCAAATTGGATTCAGAGCCCAGATTTTGTAAATCAAATATGAGAACAGTTTTCATTTCTCCTGACAAATAAGATATCCTTTCCTTTTTTACTTTAAAAAAGTTGTGATTAGTTTTAACAGGCAGTTCACTACCAAAATATTCAGGGAGAGCAATGCCAGAAAGACAATCAAAACATTCCCTAATACCCAAAGTGTTTTGTAAAATGTATAAACAATGTAAAATTTAAAAAGTAATCAAAAGAAGACGAAAAAATCTCCCAATGAAAAAACAAGAGAAGTGAAACAAACCAAAACATAGTTTCATCCTAAACCAATGCTAGAGACAAGGTGTCAGCTACGCTAGAACTGAGACCTAAATAAACTTCAAAATGCTTCAAGGACCAATTCAATACAAGGAAATCTCTCGGGTTCATGCTGATTTAGTTATTTTTTAACCAAACTCTTTGGAAAAGAAAAACACAGAATGGTCCATATCACCATGCTTACTAAAATAAGGCTGCACTAACACCTGTAGCACATAATCCAACTCTAGTTGAAGGGCCATGCAAGTCTGGCACAGTCAAAACATGCACATGTGGAGCGCCTTAACTGAGGCAAATGACTCCTGACACATGCAGGACTGGCTGGGCTCAGCAAGGGCACTGTGCTACCAGATTAATGCTCGTAATGTCAACGGTCTGACCACTGGTGTAATGGTTTAAGCAGTGACCCTTGGGACTCCACATTAAAAGCTCAAATTAGCTGTGCTCTGATGTTGGCTATCAGGTGGGTAGTGATGGAGTTTCTGTCTTTTAATTAATTTATTTTGTCACTTAAACTACAGTCTAATTTCTCTCTGTACTTTAACTGTTCATTGTCTTCAAGGCTGCTCATCAATCTGAAAGCTGTGAAATGACCACACTGCATCAGAGTATCAAGATTTATTACCTGGCTTCATTTCTGATGTTCCAGCTGTGTAAGATCCTTGATTCTGATTGGTCAAAACCTCCTGATGACAGTTATTGACTTTAGCATGAGCAGTACCAGAGAAAAACTGGACATGTCATGTTAAATAAAATCACAAGAAAGAGTCTACGGAGTGTACTTTTCTGCTTTGTAACACATAATAATGAGATGAGGTTAAACTGTTAGCTTCTGTCAGCGTCACATTGGTAAACCAGTGACTTAAGAGTTACTTTTAGTTTGCACTCTAATTCTGGTTTCTCTCCAGCAATCCTGGAAATTGAAGGTTAGTGTCTCAGAAAGCCTGTCTGTCGTGGTCAAAATGTTTTGGTTTCATTTTTTGTAGTGTTTTCTTCAGAGGATGAAATCATCCTGTGTCCGTACTCTGGTTTACAGTGATTTGCTATTGTTATAGTATTCGCTTTTCAACAGTTCTCCTTTCATGTGGCTTTCAAAGTATCACAGGCACCACCTTTCTATCTCAAAAACAGCCACTTGATTTTATCTTCATGATCTCGTGGTTGCAGGCTTTGCTCCTTTACTAACACTCCTTTGACTATGTGCTCGATCCCCTTTGTCATTGTCAATACATCTCATTGATTCTGGTGTAGAGATAAACTTCTCTGCCAAAGTTTAATGCTTGATAGTACCCTGTTAGACGTTTGACAATGCGAGGTAAGGATGAGATAACAAACAAGAGACCTTTTCTCAAAGATTGTCTTGCCTTTTTATTTATTTATTTTTCACTTGTGAGAAGAAGACAAAGAGGGGGGACTGACTAGAAGGATGCAATTATTTTGAAGGTCTTTGTATAATACATGAAAGGATACTGCTTTAGAGGCCCCTTGAGAGTGACGTACGGATAATAGATTTGTCTTCTTCTCCGTTTTCTCAAAGCTCTTGTCTGCATACAAGAAAAATCAGGCCATGCAGCAGCATGCAACCACAGTTTCAATGAGAATCGCTTTAAATGCTCCAGTTCACATGCATATGAGCCATTCCTATCCTGGCCTTGTGAGAGTAAATTGTGATGACAACCCTGAGAGACATGATCATAAATGCTTCATCTTGGAAAAAAAGAATAAAAATGGGAAAACAAAACGATAGTACGCTGTGAAGGATTGGCAAAGGAGATATCGTAAAATGCAGAGCCCGAGGGAGGTACAGGTTGCCACGAAATTGTCCTCATCTCGATCCAGTCTGTGCTGATGTTAAACAAATTGACAGGGAATGGAAGGCTTCTGGATACAGCCTGGGTAGACGAGGCCAAGAAGAGCAGGCTTGGTGCGCACGCATGTAATGGAGCAAGCTATTACACTCTCACATGCTGTGCATGGTGTGTGGGTTTGGCCCAGTTCCAGCGATCAGCAGCGGGGCATCTCTGAAACAGACGATCAATGAGCTAATCAAACTGCATCGTATGGTGGTCTAAATACACTCAATGATTTACGAGACATGAGACCTTACTCGAACCAGCGCTGCAAGTTTCATTTCACCTTTTGTTCAACTTTAACTCCTTTTCGCCCTTCTTTTCATATCAGTTGTTCCACATTGTTTGACTCCATACTTTTATACTAAAATAGATCTTTTTAATTGAAGCTCTCTCAAGTTTCTCCAATTAAAACCGAGAAGATAGGCAATCCGTTGTGATAACAGCGTGAGGACTCCTGAGCTTTCTGCCACGAACAAACATAAAACTTGTAGCTGTGAGGCTGTAAAGGATTGCACCTGTTGCAGAGCCCTCCAGGGGGGACACCAAGACCAGCCAGACTCTTTGTCACAAGTACCGCAGGGTAAAAGAGAGGCATCTCCATATGTTTGTCCACATGTTCCCTCCAAGAGCTATCCTGCAATAATCCAAGTCGATCCATCTTCATTCTAACCTTTCTTTTCTTTCCCTCCACCCTCCTTTACTCATTTTCTCTGAAGCACACACTCACTGCTTCCCATCCTCCACCAACCTTCTACATCTGAGATGGTAACGGTGAACTCTTCTCTCTCCTTCCAGCCACCCCACCACTTTTTCTCTCCCTCAGTAACTATGTGAGGCACAGGGAGTGGATGGATTCTGGCAGTGTCTTTATTGGCTCAGTTTTTTCCGCTGCATGCTCCCATGCTCCCCTAAGAGGATGAGGGATGGGGGTGCAAGAAAGAGGGGTGGGAGTAGACAGGATGGGTGGGTAGAGGGGGATGGAAATGGAAAATGAGACTAAAAAAACAGCACACTTTATCTTTTTTATTTTATTTTTTGTTTGTTTTTTCATATTCACCTCTGAGTTAGAAGCGGTGAACCTTTGCACATGCATGGCGAACATCTGCCACATACACTCAAACCCTTGGAGAGGATACAGTCAGTACACTCGAGTCCTTGCATTTTCACCACAGACGGAGAAGTGGATTCTATTTCAAGCATGAGTGCAGATATAAATCAGTCAATCAATAAGGAAAGAGATAGCCTCACATTCTTATGGATGAGTGGTTGTGTGAAAACAGTTCAGCATGCAGCATGAATTAGTGTGAGCCACTTTTTGATAGTCATTAGAAGCCTTGCTACACTGGTGTGTACCACTAAATTGGCTTAATACCCAACACTGGCTTTTGTTGACTGGTAATGTAACTGAGGCTTCAGCTCAGCATGAATAAAACAGCTTTTTGTGTGTTCGTGCGCGTGTGCGTGTGTGTGTGTGTAGGGCTCCTCAGTTTGCTGGTCTGCATTATTGCAGCAATAAGCCATGGAATAAAGTCAAACTGCCAAGCATTGAGCTGAAACGCTCCCACTGCTGCAGCAAAAATCTTAAGTTACAACACCACTGCACACAGAGCATGCCTCCGATTTAAGACTGGAGCAAGACGCCGCAATACGTTACTAAAGTCTAATTTGCCTGTGGTGACATCGGAGAGGGAGACACAAAATAGGGCACAATAAAGAGAGAGAATGGGATCCATAAAGAAGTGCAAAAGATAGTTACCAAGGGAGATAGGGTAGGAGATCTGTGGGAAAGGGGGAGAACAGAACAAGATGAAGAAGAAGTAGATAGCCCGCCACATCCTGCGCCATGACGCTGAGCATGTGGAGCCTATTTGGCCAACTGACACATATCCAGACAACAGCTCTCCTCTTTTTCTCTTCCCCACTCGTCTCACTCTTTCCATCCAGAAGAAAAGTTCAGAAGGCAGGGGAGGGGGATGGGTCTGTGGAATATGCTGACACAAGCTAATGAGACAAAGAGACACACACAAAGCAGGAGAGAAAAACCAAGAAAGTTTGAGGAGAGCGTTGGAGGACATACAGTAGCTATAGCTGTAGTTTTCCATTGGCGTCTGGAAAGAGTTGGTGTACACTTGGAGCTGGGGAGCATGTGTGGTCACATGATCACTAGGCCACGTTACGAAGAAGTGAATGGGAGCCTGCTGCTTTGGAAGAAGGATTTTTCTTCCTGCCAGGTTTCCCCAAACATGACTCCCACAGCACGGTTAATGCATTTTACACATTTGATGTAACACACAGCTCTTGTTCAGATTACACTGACTCATCCTGCTGCCCTGCAAGGCCCCGTTATTCTTCCTGTATCTAATCCACATATGTATCAACAAACCTGCTCTTACATGAACATGTTTGGGAAGACTTGAAGTGTGCTCCATTTTAGAAGTTCCATTCCCAAAGTTTACTTTTTGCTTGTCTATCCAGATTCAAACCTGGTCCTACCTGTGCTAAGCTAACAAGCCTCTACCTGAGTCTCGACTAAGACTGTGTCAACAAAGTGCCGGCCAAATCACACAACCACTGAAGCCAGGAAAGGCTTATTGGCTCATTTATATTCCAAAATATCCTTATTACAAACACACCGGAGGAAATACAAGACAACATCCCCCCCTAACACAACAGGACTGTGATTTAGGCTAATGTTAAACAATTTAATTCCACAAGATAACTATTTAAATCCAGGTAAAGCTACAACTACCCTCACTCAAAACTGAAGTTATTCTTTTCTCTGTATGCCATTCAGGCTTAAACAGCACCTTTACTGCTTCAGGAGCTGCTCCTTGAGGCTGAAATATTGTGCTAATGCTAGCAAGGCAGTGTGCTAACAATGACAGTCCTAAAGTGCTGATGATTAGCAGATATGTTTGCCCTCTTGGTTAGCTCTTTAGCATGCTAATGTTTTCTAATTAGCACTAAAGGCAAAGTAAAAAGCTGACAGGAATTTCATTACTCCAGCAGACATAAACAAAAACATTGCAGAAATTAAAACCTCCTTTTATATTTGGCCTACTGTGAGAGAATATTAACTTCTCCTGAAGATACTGACTCAGGGAAATAATATAATTGGTTTAACTTAATTTAATTTCTCCCTTTCATAAAGTGGAGGTCATAAGAAGTTGCTTTTTTGTCTATAAATGTGATATTTCTGGTGGAACTTTGTTTTTCTTGTGCTGCTTTTTCCTTGTCCAGTATTGGCTTGGCAGCATGTTGAGTGCTAGCTTTGATCCAACAGAAACAGACTACTTTGTTTCAGGATCATTATCATTAATACTTCTGCTGGTACCTTGTCACGACTGCAAAGCAACTTCTCTCTGAGGTGTATTGCTTTCCATCAGCGCTCGAAGTTAATCGATTTGTTCTGTCTGATGTGCGATGGAGCCAAACCACTCGGCCAAAAATGCCTCTTCACTTTTCTCCCCCCCTGAGGACTCAGGAAGTGATGTCGTTAGTTCAAGGGCTGGAGACGGCCAAAGGAGCATTAAGACTTGGCCAAGGTTGACTGTTGACACTTGCCTCCTAATTGCCAGGGAGCTGCATGGGCATGCAATCTGCTTTCAGATGCAAAACTGCACTTTAAGAGATTACAGAGACACACCTGGAATACATATTACCATTTAGCATCGCCCCAGACTTTTTTCCACTCTGTTTATCAGCTCTGATAGTGAACCCTGGCACAGAGAGAGTACACATGTAATAAGAGCTGCACTGACAACGTGTGTAAGCACACATCTTGGCAATGGAAAAGCACAGACTGTAAATGCAAGAGTATATTGCCATTAAAATGAGTTTAACTAGACAAAACAAAGAGGAAAGAGAGGCATCTGCATGTCCTCCAGTGGCTCTGCAGCTAATTACACCAGGCTATAAAGCACACAGGAAACACATACCACAGCAAGTGTCCGTGTCAATAAATATCAGTATGCTTCACACTGCACATGCTCACACACACACTCACTAGGTGTTTATAACCAAATCAATATGGGCACTATCAAAGTTATGTATCTCAGCTGTTACCTCAGTGCTGTGTCTGCCATATGCTTGTCTGGAATATCTACTCCATAAATCTGTTAGAAGTCCAATTGGCTTTTTAAATGCCTGCAAAAGTTAGATTTGTTGGCAAAGAGTGTGTGTTTACAGCAGCTTTCATGCATGTAACTGGAAGTTATATAGATGTACAACAATCCCCTGGTTAACATTCCTAGAGAAACTGGTAGAAGGGAGTAAATCAGCCCTGAGTCTGCTGCTTTTAGGCTAATCAAACTGTCCGCCAGGTAGATGAAGCACACCAGGAGTTCAGGACACATCTGACAGCCCATGGTGGCAGGTTTAATAAAAGCACTGGCTCATTAACATAGGCCTCAGACGGCGGCCCCACGCCGTCCCTTCCAGGCTCGTTATCTCAACAGTAATCTACCACATCCATCGCTAATTGGCTTCAACACGTAATAAAACTTCTAACGCTCTGAGAGATCATTATAACAGGTTTGTTGTTTGGAACAGGCTAGCATGCTAGCAGCAGGTCTGCTGATACAAAGCAGGTTCACCTCAATTCTCAACCTTAATGATGTGTCCTGCACAAGGTTTGAGCTAAAAGGGATGAGGGCACAAACAGGAGGTGGCACAGCTGTCCTCCTTTCAGGGATATGATAAACATAGTGCTGTGCGCATTTTAACCAGCGCTGGTTTTAACTGAAAACCATGCATCAAGTCCTCAGAAAGACAAACTTCATGTCCCTGTTCTGTCACCATGCAACATGTCACAGCCACTCCTCTGTTTCCTCTGCAGTAATACCTACAATGAGAGGAAGAATGAATCCAAATATTTGCAACACATCATAAACTTAATTTAATTCTGAGGTTATTTGCATGATCTGTGTTTATATTCTAGTAAATCAGATCTGAAGTTGGTGAAATTGCATAAAGTAAGCTACCCGTCAAACATTTATTTATTTGCTCTCTGTTGTCAGTATAGCAAAGCTTCCTTTGTTGTTCTTTGTGTTGTCGTGCCTTTCCATTTCTATTTGACTGCTGTGTGTCAGGGCGTAACAGACAGGATTTGAAAGTGGGTTAGACAGACTAGCACGCTATATTTTCTCTCCTTTCATTTTACAAGCAAATACGGCCACAGTCAAAACAAAAGGAAGTTCAGAAATTGTTATTTTTGTGGCTGACAAGTAGTTGAATAAATCTGCTGCAGCTCTGACATAAGCAGCCTGTAGGGCAGGTAAACTGAGGCATCGTGCTGCTTCTGCCGAAGGCGTTTAGAGTTCATTAAGGTGGTCGAATGCTTGGGAGCAAAAACAAATAAAACCCTGATTAGCCTCTTTGCCTAACCTAAAATATCAGCCCTGTGTGGAGAGATGTTCTTTTTCACTTTTTATCTGGAAAGCCAGCATCTGTTTCTGATCTTTTTATCTGTATCTTCTTGTCTTTTAGTCCCAGAAAAGTTGTATTGTTCTGGGAGCAACACAGGGCAAAGCTAATTTAAATCCTCGGAATTAGTTACCATTATTTCTTAATCTTTTTGATGGAAATTGATTCTTTTTAAAGTCTCTAATCAGATTGTGGATTCACTGATTGCATTAACATGTTTGATGTAAAATAATGACTGAAGTTTTGGTCCCCGCAAGCAAAATCAAGAAAAGTACTTCAATGAGATAGCTTTGGTGTGCATGCTCCTTTTACTCAGAGACATCTTGATGTCCTGCTCATCAGAAAAGATTTCTACCTCGTCACATTGTCTGCAATCATTGTAAGGTGCCAAACAGAGAAACTATGTTGCAGTAGCAAAGGTTAAAACTGAAGGTTGCTCACATGTGCATTAAATGGTAAGTTCAGCCACAAAGTCATGTCATGTCAAATATATGTAAAATATAACAAACAACCTCCTTTTTGTAGTTTGATCCCTCTACCAAGTCAAGTCAAAGCAGCAGCTTGCAGAAAGGAAGAATAAAGCCAGTGCAATGTGTCAAAAACTTGTTGAAAACCATTTAATTACTCATCAGTTTGGAGGATATATCATACTTATGTTGGTGTAGAGGTGGGCATGTGGTACCAGTGTTTTCAAGGATGCTCAGGTTCTGCCAACAACTCATCTTTGGTGTTTTTCTAAGGTGATTGATTTAAAGTTTAATTAGCATGTCTTATAAGACTACATCTTTTATTAGGGTTTTTAACACCTCTTTCAAAAACTAATGGGTTTGTCACATAGGCTGCACTCACATTTTTGTTTTTTCTTTTTTTCTTTTTTTTAATAGCAGTTTTTAATCAAAAGCAATTTTGGCAGCAGTACAAAACCCCCCCCCCCATGGATGGCACTGGATTCGATAGGTTTCCATTCAAGCCAATGTGTCAACTCACACTGGATCCACTCCATTGTAGGCAGGCTGCATCCCTGCTCCGGCAATCCATATGAATTACAAGTAGGTGACGGTATAGAGGAAAAGTATCAACTTTGTATTTTGTTTCTATTAACACTACATGCAATGAACCTTTGAGCTCAGGAAAGTGCTTCTGAAAGTATTTCTTTCAAACACATCACATTACATCATCAGTGTTTCATCAACACAACATTGTGCTCCATCAGCTTCAGTGCAGCAGTCCTTTTCAGCAGTGTCACGACTTTGCTCACAGGCTCAAAACAAAAATAAGCAACACCCGCAAGGAGAAGTAAAATACACTAGAAGCCAAAGGGATGAGATGAGCACAAATGAGACCGGTGCAGACTGATGTGTTTGCTAACAATGAAGCTGCTGACAGATGAAAACATGACAGAGGGGCAACCACATGCAGTTAAGTACCTACCCAGAGGTTGTTTCCACAAGCTTCTGCAATGTTACAAGATTTATTTCCATCCAATGTTGCATTAATTTTTCACCAATATCTTGTATTGATGATTGGAGAGTCTGACCACTGCACAAAGTCTTCTCCAGCACATCCCAAAGATTCTCAATGAGGTGAAGGTCTGGCCTCTGTGGTGGCTAATCCATGTGTGAAAAAGGTGTCTCATGCTCCCTGAACCACTCTTTCACAATCTGAGTCAATCCAGGCATTGTCATTTTGGAATATGCCTGTTCCATTTGGGGAAAAAAATTATCCATCAATGGAATAACCTGGTCATTCAATATATTCAAGTAGTCAGTTGACCTCATTCTTTTGGCACATAATGTTGCTGAACCAAGATCTGACCAACTGCAGCAACCCCAGATTATAGCATTTCCCCCACAGGGTTTAGCAGTAGGCACTCGTTCTGATGGGTGCATCACTTCACTTACCTCTCTTCTGACCCTAATGCACCCATCACTCTGGCGCAGGGTAAATCTGGACTCATCAGACCACATGACCTTCTTCCATTCATCCAGAGTTCAACCTTCATGCTCCCTAGCAAACTGAAGCCATTTTTTCTGGTTAGCCTGACTGATTAGTGGTTTTCTCAAGGCTGTTCAGTCCCTATCCCTTGAGTTTCCTTTGCATTGTGCATGTGAATATGCTCTTACTTTTGCTATTAAACATACTCCTGAGTTCTACTGTTGTTTTTCTTAGATTTGAATAGGCCAATTATTTAAGTGTTTGCAGATCACAATAATTCAGGATTTTTCCCGACCACTTTTCTTTTGCTCAGTACAATCCAGTGGGTGACTTTTCTTTTTTGACAGGCAGTGCGTAAAACACTTTCATGTCCTGTTTTACAGCATTTTTTTGTCTTGATTTCAACCAACTTAAACAATATCTTTGCAACATCTATATATGAGTTGACACGTCAATCTCCTGTCCCTAAGTCACCATAAGTCAAAGCACTGATTTTCTGCACATGTACCCATCAATCTCTGGGCATTGGTGTTGTTTAATTAGCCAAGCACATGGCCAGGTAGGCTTGCTTTAATGTAGGAACAGGTGAGGAAAATGCTGCATTTGGAAGACATCGCAAGTGTTCATTTTTAGAGGCCAGTGGTTGGAATACTAAGATGTGTAAACACAAATGTAACCTGCTAAGGGGCTCTGAAAGAAGAAGAAGGAAAATAAATCAATAATAACAATAGGAAAATAACAAGTGTGCTGCAACCATATGGACCACACTGTTTAAATCAGAAGGTTTACAGCTGAATAAATAAGCATAAATGTTGGGTAAATATTCTCAGGTAGCCTGCGCAGGTGTTGCCTATATGTGTGGGAAACAGTGCTGTAGCAACAGCAGATGCTGTGCTTGCGGTATCATCACCTGTGGAGTGTAACAGCTAGCGCACCAGATGCAGAAGGTTAAACATCTCAGGGGAGAATGACATTCAGATCATTTAGTTAATGTGCAAAATTAGAGAAAAGAAAGATCGCACCCAAGTCCCAAAGTTCAGTTTCCTGAAGTTACATTTGTGTTCAACATGGGCACGGGCGCACTTTACAATTCATTAATTTGTTACTTTGATGAAAGGGAGGTTTGAATTTCATGCAAAACAATGGAATAAACTGAATAAAAATGACAATAGATCAAGTTACTATTATTCAATGCTCACAGTAGAGTTGTATGTTCAGGCAACAATACTCTTGAAAACAGCTGCTGTCATGTTAACGTTCAGTCAGTGCCTGCTCTCTGCTCTTGGCTTAACAGCAGCTTTCCACACCTGACTGAAACCTATTCAGAATTGTAAAATATTGAATCCATTCCTTTACATTTATTTCATCATGGTGCAGGAAAATCTTGGCAGCAGAAGTTCCCTTAATTTGGAATCCATCTGTGTGAACTCTCTCACATCCGCGCTCTCTCTCTTTCACATGCATCGGTGGTCCTCGCAATTAGTTTAGATTAACTAGACCCTGCCGTGGGGAACCAACCCCTTTCCTGCTGGGAGGTCGGTGGGTGATATTTTCAACTTGAAGGCTTTGCAGAGTCAGCTGTGAACGGAAGCTTTTCTGGACAAAGGGGGAGTGTGTGAAGTGTGTCTTTTTGTGTGTGTGTAGCATGCTCTGACAGATTCATTCAAGTTAGCACGCCTGACATAAAGACCCCCTCCTTCTCTCAATTGTCATTAAGAGTCTCCAAGGAGATTTAGCGTTGACCTCTTCACCCCTGCAGAACAGATACGGTCACTAAAATCACCTGAGATCAATGGTGGTGCAAGACAAAGAACTGGGAGGGGCAAATAGAGAAGGATAGACAGGGAAGAGAGATATGAAGAAAGAAAGAGACTGTTCCACATAAAGTCTGAAGCTGATCGATTCCCTCCTAACAGGGCCTAGTAGTATTGATCGTAGTGTAAGTAGCTGCCGCACTGTGGCTTACACTGGAGCCCACACAGCACTGCTGCAATGGTCGACTGATGCACACTAAAAGTTATTTACTCTGTTTCATTCCAGATTATTGAAAAAAAAAGGGGAGATTTTTCAGCCCTGATATGGCGCGCCAGTCCTGGTACATGCGCTTATTTGCCACACCACATGGGAGTCTGCACAACACAGGGGGGTCCTATTATCATCGCAAGTGTTCAAACACGCACGCTTGTTTGCTTGTTTGTTGTTTTTCATCTGAGAATTGTGCATGCATATGAATGTATGAGCTGCTGCTCACTTGAAGAGATTTTCCAGCAATCTTAGCACCAAATCCAAACGAGTTGAAAAGAGGAGAAAAGAGATGCAGGGAGAGAAACAGAGGAGGATAGGCGAGATGAGCAAAAGGATAAGGAGGCAGGGGGGCGGGGGACTAGAAACAGAATGCAGGTCAGGTCTCGAAAGATTACTGCATGAAGGTGGTCTAGGCAGCACGGCTAATTATGCGTGACATTACTGAATAAGCTGTTCCGCTTGCTACATTTTATTAAAGGGAGTAAGAGGCTGCACGCCTTAATTCATTATTCATTGATTTTAATGGATATTTCACAGTGAAAAGACAGGACAGAAAGGAGAGGAGAGTGCCCACTAGCTCAAGATGTGTAGCCTTGGAAAAAAAAAGTGTTTTGCAGGTGACCAACTTATGGGTTTTGGGCAAAAGCAATGACAGAATCTGCTTTTTTGGGGGACAACACTTAAATTTGCAATGAGTACAACAAGCAGAAGGATGAAGTCAATAAGATGACGCTCATTAAAGTGGCTGTGAGGTGAATATGTATGAAGTGGATTGCTCCCTTTGGCTGGGAGACTTGCACGAACTGTGGGGATGTATTTGTTTTGAAAGTACAGTAAATCAGATCTTCTTTTTAACACTACTTTTCTTTGTCCAAGATGTCATTTTACCGGATGCAACTCGACGAGGTGATATTTGGCCTGTATTTTAGCATCTAGCTTGTGTTTTAGCCTCTAGCTTGTGCTTTGTCACTTTCCTGTTTAGTTTCCTTCTGTTCTTCTGTCCCTCTTCTGTTAGACAGTCCAGCCCCTGTTTCCACTATAATAACTAAGTAAATCACAGAAATTGTTTGCAGCAGAGAAAAAACAGATTTCTCGTCTCACTGCATAACTTCATCAGTCAGCGTGGTGTTGTCATACAGACTTTCAGTGTTCCTCAACCCTCAAATCAACCCAGGCCAATCCAACCTATCCAGTTCTGATTGGGAATCAGCAATAAGAAATAACCCATTTTAGGGCTGATTACCTCATTTCAAATTGTAGATTATGATCAAGCGTGTCTACAGGGTGGGCCATAAGTTCCCATACATAGGAAAAATAAACATTTCATGGTGAATAACCATTTTATATCTATAATGTGCTCTATATGATTATCATTGTGTCAAAAATACTTATTAATATGTGTTTTCCAGTGTTGATAAACTTGCATCAGCACAGTTGAAGTCATGCTTGTATTGGTGACATGTTCCTTCAGATGATTTATGTCTTGCATCTGTTTACGTACTGTGCAACTGCTTCCCGACCCAGCTATCAGTATATTCCAATTTGTTGCTCTTTTGTCAAAAGCATCTTCTAGGGTATCTGAAACTTAAAAAATATATAAATTATACATTATACATTTTCCTATGTATGGAAACTTATGGCCCACCCTGTAGATATTAAACTTTTTTCAAGATCACTTAAAAAGTCCTCACAGTCCCTTTAAACACGTTGCTGTTTGTGGAGCTTTTGGGAGGTGAAAATATGAGCAGAGATGTTTCTAGGAGACGTCTTAAGGCAGCATGTAATACAGTTATCCAACAATCAGGCTAATCTAGTCTTACAAATGACTTCAGTTGTTTGACATGAGCTGGTCTTGAGCTAAATCACAGGGACTGTGAGGGTCTTATTCCATGAGATAGTCCTGCGTGGCAAAGTCAAAGGGAATCAGTGAAAAGGCTTTTGTTTCGTACAAGGCATTAACTCAGGCCTCACGCTGAGCAAGTCGTGATTGTAATCCGTTCATTTGTTCTACCTCCCGACAAGGCACTTACCAAACATGTTAATCCAAACACCTTGACTTTTTCTGCTGTGATTAGTTTTCAAACGTTCGCCTTAGTGCAACATGTTAAATTCCTCCCTGCCTGCATATATTAACAACACAAATACTTAATAGTCTTTCCCACACACGTCTGTATTCCCACTTCATATTGTGCAGTATGAAGTACACATGTGTGGATATCAACTCAAACCCCTCTGCAGGGGCGAGCTTTGGGGAGCAGCTGTTTCTGTGCATCTCCGGGTTGCCAGTGTGAATTAGAGGGAAGGGTGCTCTGCCTCCTTTAAATGTTTCATGATGTTTACCAGGCTGTTTGTTCTGAGTGCAGATCAAGGGCGGACCCCTCCCACCGGCACCCACCAAAGAGGGGGGAGAGGGGTTGTGGGGGAGATGCACCAGGGAGTGAGGGAAAGATACAGGGGAGATGAGTGGGTTTCACTTTGTGGCCATATTGTTGAGAGGATTAAACCGATGACGGATGTTTGGCCAAATGGATACAGACATACATTACACTTGGATTTAACTTAATCTGCAATACATTTGCGTTGCTAGCATTGACAGAAAATGGACGGTAAGCTTCCCAGAGATCTTGCTGCTTAAATTAAATAACATGCATTATATAAAATCATATGTTTTCATTATGTAACCCTCCCTGAAAGCTGGCCACATACAGTGCAAAAGGATATTTAGTATGTACATGTTTTATCAGCGCATAGAAGAATTATCTGCACATGCAGCAGTGAGTCAGGACTCTGCACAATCAGTGTAAGTACACACAGTTTGAAGGCATTATCAAGCCTGACAGGCCCTGCAGTGTGAAGGAACTGTCAAAAGATGGAGAATCAACCTTGATGCTTGGTATAAAGGTAGATTGATGGAAAATAATGACAGAATGAGTATAAACAAGAAAAAAGTAGCAATGAGTCAGCAAAGGAAATGCAGATTGGTGAAGGGCACACATACAGTTGCATATCATCTTTTTTACGAAATGAGCCTGTCATCAAAGAAAAGATAGGTAGAGGAAATTAAATCCTCAGAACTGAACCACAGTTTTAAAGCTTCTACATTAGAAGAATGTGCGACTGAGAAACAAAGCAGACAAAAATACATTTTAGCAAACCAGAGGGGCATAAACATTATCTTAGATTCAGCAATTCTTGTGACTTTTTTATGCCAGTAAAAAAAGATTCAGACAGAGCTGATCAGACAGTATCTTCTGAAAGACTTCACAGTGCTGCTTATATTTCAAAATAAAAAGCCAGGAATACAGAAGTACTTTTGTAAAGAATGAAAAGAGCGAGATGAAATGAAAGGAGACAGATGAGAGAGGAGTTCAGACTCTCACCTTCACACATTTGGCGGCGATTTTTGTGTGAGTCTGGCGTGAAATGTCACTTTCTGAGAGATCCTGAAATTGTGGTACGCAGTGTCCCCAAATTCAGTGAAAGGAAGGTGTGGGGTGAGGTCAAGCAAGGAGTCTGGAGGCATACTAAAGTAGCTAAGATGAGAACACACTCTGAAAAAGCAGAAACTGCCAGAAGATAACGTCTGTTTGAAACATTTTATTTTTCTCTACTGAACGAGTTTAATGAAGAACTTTTGTGTTTGTATGTCTTCACAGGTAAAAGAAAAACCTTATGCCAAAATGAAAGTACTACCATTTCTTTTTCAATCTTTAAACTTTTTGCAACACACTCTAATCTGCGTCCTTGCCTAGAGCTGCGAACATGAATGCACCACCCGTGTCCATATGGGAAAGATGAGGCTAGCAGCTTAGCTCAACAATAAGACGTGTAAAGTAATCCAAATAGTAGTCTGACCCTTGACAAAACTACAACATGTTGTTTGTTTATATCAGTTTGTGTGTGGATTAAACAAACAATTTACATGGTGTGAATTAATGAACTTCATGGGAGCTCGTAGGCGTATTTTGCTGCTGTCTGTCAGAGCCAAGTTGGCTGTGGTTGCATCCTGGCATAAGCTAAGCTAACTGGCAGTAGCTTCATATTAATTTTACAGAAATTCATATTTCTTGGAGACTCGCTGACTCAATCAGCTTATTAATAAATAGTTTTATTGTAATTGTAAGCTTGTACTGTGACTTTAATGAGGGAAAAGTGTGTGCTAAATAGATGTGCTACATGGCTTATGACAACCCTGACCTCTGTGCTCTTGCTTAGCTTTTTACTTTTCTCCCAACCACATAAAATATCAACTCTTTTCATTAGAACTGCACACTGGCAATGAGAAAGGAAAGAGTTATGTTCCTTTTTTTCACATGAAAAATCTCTCCACAAAACAGCCTCAGTAGCGAAATTACTGCTCATATACCTTAAAGCTGGAGAAGACAGCTGTCCCCTGCACACTCACCTCAGCTCACCTTTGCTGCGCCACATAAGGTCCGAGATGACAGGAGAGTCAGCGAAGTCGTGCAGAGGGTATGTTCAATCCTTCTCTTATTCCTTTTATCTTGTATTAAAGAACAAAGAGGATCCTATTAGTATTCTAGCCTCTGGCCTTATCCTTGGTACTTTTCCTCCTCTTATTCTTAAGCTACAGTGCTCTGCAAATATTTCCCCCCTAACTTCCCTTCCTTCATTGTTCTCAAACTCTCCCCCTCCTCCTCCCCTTTTCTTACCCTTGCTGCTCAGATGGTGTTTAAGATGATAATTGACATTCTCAGACAAGATCAGTGCTGACCTGGAAGTGAGCAGGGAGGGGGCGCTTAGGCGGCGGCGGCAATGCTCACAATGCCTCCGCTGTTCTGACGGTAATTACACCCGGGGCACGGAGATCTGTTGCTGCTTATTGAATTCATATCAAATAAAACTTCAGTGAAAGCACCAGGTGACGGTATGGTGTGGCAATATTCAACCATTCAGGTACCTTCTCCTCTCCATCGCACAGCTGTCCTTGCTGCCTTCTAAACCTCCCCCCCACAGCTCATTATCTGCAGCACAGTTTCACCTAATTCACTTACTCTGTCATATTGTCCCCCCTTTCCTTTACTGTCGCAATCACTTTCTGCTCTCTGGAAGTCAACTATCCCCCTCTGACTCTTCATTCTCCTTTATTCTTTTTCTTCTCCCTTGGTTCAGAGATCTTTCTCTTTCTTTCTTTTCTTTATTACAATCTGTACTTCCTCACCCTCCCAAAATCTGGGGATTGTGTTTCTCTCCTGACTATTTCCTTTCTCACTCCAACTGTTTCTTTCCCAGCTTCACATCTGTCCTCACCTGGCCTCTTTCACGAAGTCACTATCTATTCCCCTCCTATGACATTCTCTACTTCATTCTTTAATCATCTCTGTAACTTACTCAAGTCTAATCAATTCTTTGCATGCTTTTATTATTCCTCCAAAGGTCATAATGGACACTGAGTTGCATACAGATTACTCTATAGTGCACTGTGCACATAAAAGCAAGTTATTTCAAGCATGCTTGCATTTTGCTTCTCTCTGTCTCCACTACCTGAAGAATTCATACTATTACTTGCTCTGTTGGGCTGCCGCAGTTAGACTTCCTCCACCTGCCACTTGGGGGCGACATTACCATATTCTTCCACTTATTAACTGACTCACGACTGCAGGCCCACAGCCCCTGCTGCTCCTTATGCACAGTCCACACTCTCTGGGTAGCTGCAACATCCCATGTGTTTCTCCTTCCCTCCATCTCTCCTTTCATCCCTCCACCCCCCCGCCCCAACGAACACCCCCGCACTGCTTAAATCAGCGGCGATAAAAACAGATGCCGGATTGAAATGTCACAAGTGTATCTCAAACTGCCAGAACATTAACCCGCTCACCCTAAGGTGCCTAGCTTTTCTCCAAAGGAGGAGGAGGCACAATAGGGTGGGAGCTGGAAGGGAGTAAAGAGTGAAGCTGGGTAAGGGAGAAGTGCCATTTATTAAGGGCCCTCACGGGTTAGGGAGTGGGAGCTTTGCAGGCATGCTGTAGGGAGGGAAACAGGCAGTGTAAGCAAAGCAGACAGAAACTACTCCACAGTGGGCAGGAATAAAAGGAGGGGAGAAGAAGGGGGCATCAAAGCGGAGAGACAAGATTAAGCTGGAGAAAAAAGAGGCACAAGGGTCAAGTGGGCAGGAGATGCAAAGTCAAAGAGACAAGGAGGAAGAAAGAAGGAAAGGTTGTGGGTGGGGGGTTTTGGGGGGGTACATATTAGAGAGGAACAAAGTAAACGGTTAAAGGTAGGATCAGGTGAGTCTGGTATTGTATGTTGATGGCAGCAGAGGTGAGCATTGATCTGAAAAGAAAGTGAGCAGGGATACAGAGCAGAGAGAGAGCGCAAAACAGAGTGGATATGTGCTACATCTCAGTGGGGGCGATTTGGTTGATAATAGGCTGATAAAACCTCCGCCTGCTCTCAATGCCTGTCATAAATCTTTCATTGTTACCCTCGTCTCCTCAATCTCCCTCTGCATTCTTTCTTTCTTTTTTTTGTCTTTTTCTCTTGTACAGCTATCTCATCGGCCTTCAGCTGTACAATAAAACCGCTATAGAAAAAAAAAGTCAGTGATACGTTTTCAAAAAAAAAAAAAAAAAAACACCACAAAGGGCATCTTGGAAAACAATGGCGGAAGCTACGTCATCCTGCCAGCAGTGCCAAAGCCACTGTCTTTGAGAGTGGTAGTGGGTATGACTCAAATGAAATGTGTGAAGCCTTGAGGAAATTGCTAAATATATTGAGAGGGATAAAGATGAGGGTGGTGCAGGGAGAAATCCTTGACTTTGACATGCAGAAACAGTATTAATATTGTCAAACCTGAGGATTTGTTGGGCTACATCACAACTCAGATGTCTCATAACTCTTCTACCTTCACCTGTCCTCTAACAAAAACCCTCATCTTCACTTCCACCTCTGCTCTTCCTCTCATATCCTTCTTCTCCACATAACTAGTGTATCTCTTTCCTCTTCTGTGTCTCCTCTCCCCTGACACGACAATAAATCACAGGGACTGTGAGGGGCTTGTTTGCATTGGGGGGTAATTATATGTACCGTATGTACGCTCTCAGGCCATGATGAATTAGCCGCCCTAAATAGGACACTCCTGACTGACACAGATGGTGGCACTTGCCTCGCCCACCTCTAGACTAGCTGTGACAGAAACAGGTAAATAAGAGAGAAGGAGGAGACAAAATCCACTGAAGAAGGATTTACAGAGAGCATGGTTTTTTCTTTAGCATTAGCTGCTTAAATCTTGTGTCTGAAAGCCCTTATTTTTCCTCAGGAACTTATTTTCTTAAAGCAAAAAACTACAACTATAAAACTATAACTAGTAACATGGCTGAAATTTGTTCTTTTATTGTTTGTTTTTCCTTGTTGAATGTAATTTAGGCAGCATTTTTGAGTCTCAAACAGTCTTCATTGCAAAATCAGCCAACAAAGCTAGCAGCTAGCGTGTTAGCATTTAGCTATTAATGCAAAATAATCATCAAATATATTTGGTTGAGTATAACAATTGGCCAAAAGCATTTTGGATATCAAACTTACATCAGTTTGGTTGGCCCAGTTTTGTCCAGTGGTCTCTTAGGTAAGAAGAACTGGTATGCTAACATGTTAGCATCGAAATTCTTCCACTTGTACCCATGTAACTAGTGTTTTCGTTGTTGTTTTTTTAATCATTTGGGACAAAAAGAGTGTTTTTATTCCCATAAATCTTTAAATATGAAAGTTAAAGCAGCAAAAATAAAGTAAAGAAAAAAATAATGGTAATTGCTCCATAGCTTCATTTTTGACTTACAATACTTACATTTCTGAAACTTTAATGAAATATAAAAAAGGACAACAATAAAGGGATGAATGCAACAGCACATATTCGATTTAGTGCCCCAGTTTTGGAGCTCCCCCTGGTGACTCAATGCAGCATTGGTCTTTGACATCCTTCCATTACAGAAAATAAACCAGGAAATTCTAATTTGTCATTTAAATATGGATACATTTCTTTTTATCCTGCTTTCTGTTGTTGAAGTTCATTCTGTTGTTGAGCTTATTAAAATCCATGCTTGTTTATATGCAGGTGTCCATTCTTTACAGAATTTTTAATTATTATCATTATTTTAACTTTTATACCTCTTTTTGGAGATGACAGTGGACAGAGAAGGAAACATGGTGAGAGGGAGTAACATGCAGGAAAGACGCTGCAGGTTGAATCTGAACCTTAGCCACTTGCTCAAAGGCTTGCCCCATGTAGTGCAAGAGCTAATTCCTAGGCCGTTCTGTTACACCAAGTTTTTATTCTTGGAGCAAGTGATGTTTTTGTTTGTCTGTTTGTTTGTTGCCCCTTTGAGACTCACCATGACAGATCTGCAAGAGTATATCTTTACATTATTACATGCTATAAGGTCACTTTTTGTATGAAAATCTCGTTTTACATCAATACAACCCTTTCATAACTTTAGTGATACATATAGACTGTCCCCTGAATTTCAAAAATGCTAAAGAGTGTGATAAAGTATTTAAAAAATAAAATGTTACTCTGATTTTTCTGAATACAAAAATTTCATGGCTATATTTGTTTATATTGGACTTCTGCAAACAAATTAGCAGAAGAAAACAGTGCTCTGGGACATGCAGAAATGCAATATAAAAGTGTAACTCCTTAGATTTTAAATACAAAAAGAAATATCAATCCATCTTACCTGGTTTTAAATCAAGACTTGATATGCAAATTGTTGCGCTGGTGCTACACTGGGCTTGGTTGAGTGTTCTGCTTAGAAATGCAACCAGACACAAGTAGGACAAGCAACCAGAAACGTATCAAACACTATCACAACAGTTGTTGAGCTTTTTGAGAGACGTTTGATTAATAGGTTGAATGTATGTTTTGGCTATTACAGACATTGATCTTGACCATCGCTACCGGTCAGGTCACTTGCATGCTGAGGCTCCACCAATCAGCACCCATCAAGGCCGTATTTTGGCTTCATTGCTCATATTGAAGGGTGATGGACGCATGCTGTCCATATTCATGGCAGTAAGTTGACTGAATTTCATTTAGCGGTTTTGATTTAATGATCCCGGTCTATGCCTGCTGGCTCACTGATACAGCTCTTGTCGACACTTTAAAGGAAAAGAACCGTCATTAATAAAATTAGTTACACCTGTGCTTTTCCTAATTAAAGTCTGGAAAGCAACTTAAAGTACTGTTATACAATGAATGCATTAGAATGACTATTAAAAAAATCTAATTAAAAAGGTAATTGTTTTGGATTTCAACTGAATTAGTCAGGAAAAAGTTTAACGCCTAATTCATTTCTGATAGTAAGAGATAGTTTGATAGTCCAAGTACAACTCTTCCTGTTCTTACGCTTTTTAGTGTAAGTGCTTTGTTATGGACATGATATCAGGGAATGTCATCAATAAACTGTGACAATACCGTTTAAGTGGCAATGGATGTATTCTGCTCAAAACTGATAACAATCTCACAACATGCACAGAAATGATCCAATGACTGTGTGAAACAAGTTCATATTAGGGGGGGCTGTCTGCATCAGTTAGAGTTAAATTAGTTTTTGAACTGCATCAATAATGTATTGCTCTGAAAAGAAAAATATCTTGTCACTGAATGCTCTGCTCGCCTGCAGAGTTAATCGATATAAGAGGCTTCAGTAAGAGGCTCTTGGAAGATTTTAGGGCCAAACAACATTAGATTCATTTGATGCTTTTAATAACTGCGGCTTGAGTGAATTAGCATCTCAGACTTTTGCTGGGGGTAAGAAATAAAAAACTTTTAAAACGTAAAATGAGATACTTGCTGACTCCCAGCCAAGAAGAGAAGACTCCAGTCTGTCTGTAATGGGATTTAAACAAAGACAGAAGTAGGCTGAGGTAGAGTGTTTCTGCTTTTTCGGCGTACTGGCTGCTTCGTGCCAGCCATTGTCGTCCCTCTGCTGACAAGTGATGTTCTACGTGTTCCAAACAGCGTGACAGAATGCTCTATCGTTCTGTGTCAGCTGGCCAGACAGTGGCGGGGTGGAGAGGAGAGCAGGAATAATGCGACTGGACTCAGGAATATGAAATGAGGGTAGAGAGGGAGAGATGGAAGAGGAGCTTCGAGCAGGGAATGAGGCAAGAAGAGAAAATATATTTATCTTCTGCCGTTTGAATAATCTTTTTGCAATCCCCCATCCCCTAAGTGCACATGCATAATGTTTTTCTTCATCACTGGCAAGGGCACCTGTGAAAATCTGCATGATAGTGAGATGAAAAGAAAAGGGAGAAAAGGGTGAGAGGAGAAATGCCCTGTAGACATGCAAGGCAGCTTCTATATGTCAATGTGACACAGGACACGTGCACACACAGTTCCTACCACAGTGGATCAGTTGTATTTATGGCTCCTCTGATGGTCACTATGACAAAGTGACACACTGTGGAAATGTTCCCCGCGTTGCAGTCCACCTGCACGAAAACATGCTCCTCATGTTTGCAGACACAAAATCTGACATTGAGGCCTGGAAAATCTATTTGTGAGCACAATTACATGTTGTGGTGCTGGTATTGTTCACTTTGTCAGTGTTGAGTCTGTTTCATCTTTCCTATCCCCTTGGCTGTGGCATCTCTGTCCCTCACTGTCTCCTCTCCTTTCCCTCCTCACTTCCTCTTTTCCTCCTTGTCTCATTGGCACAGGCCTCTGCTCTCAGTGGAGGTGTGTGCACATCCAGCTGGTGTGTGTCATGCTCTGCTGCTTGGTACTGCTCAGTAATGGCCACGGTGGCCAGGAGAGCAGCTGGACACGTACATATGCACACACATGCTCGGACACATACACATACACTCACAAAGAAGACTCACTATTCATTCCTCTCATTACCATATTGCCTGTCTCTCGGAGAGAACAGGACCAGGTGGAGGGTATGTGCTGTTGTTTCACCCTGGAGCGCCATCCAAGCGCCTTGGAATAGCTTTCACTGTGATGACCACTGGCACATTTCCATTTCCATCAAACCACAAAATGCCACTGGACTAAAGGTTTAAGCCTGGACTTACAATAGCTGGATTAAAGCCTAAATTGGCAATCGTGACAAAACCTTGGCAATCAAAATGGCTCAGTAAACAAATCCATCTTAGTTAGTTAGCATGTCTCCCAGTGGCTGCTTTTGAGACTCTGGTAGAAATTATTTCAGATCATCAAGTTGTGTGTGTGAGTTAAAGAACAGTCATAGAAA